>JAPSES010054458.1:0-11641 GCA_029822895.1 Maxillicosta whitleyi | reverse complement strand
AGATAGATAGATAGATAGATAGATAGATAGATAGATAGATAGATAGATAGATAGATAGATAGATAGATAGATCACATATATTAGGTTTTTAAAGTAAGTATTGATGTTGTTGAAGGTAAAGGTCATTAAAGTTTCATCTTATCTTAAATCTGAAAGCCAAGAATGAGGGAATGAGAGAAGGACACAAGAACTGAGGACTGGTGGTGGATTTCAGAAGTGTTAATCACACCCTGGGTCTGGTCCTGTTGTTCGTGAATGCACCATCTGACACCAACTTGAGCTTGCCTCTACTTCAGTACAAGCTAAATGGAGCAAACACAAAAGAAAAAAGAAGTTTTAGTCCAGAGCGATCTCTTGGAACTTCTTTAATCCCTAAAGACCCAAACAGCCACTGACAGCCAAAAGCACCTGCTGATGTAAACTATTTGTTAACTGATGATCCACTAATCCTATCAATGCATGTAAATAATTGGTGTAAAATGCCACTTTTCATCTTTGACTCATTTGGGCGTTCAGAGGCTCCGTGGTTACTATGGAAACACTGTCATCTTCTACAACATTGATTCACCAATAAAACCCATGGAGTTTGATCACTGACTGTGGATGGAAATGCTTGGTTTTTTATGTTGCTAATTATATATTCGCAGAAAAAGTCATTTTTTTCTTCAGTTTTCTCTGGTTTTGATATAATAGCCCTTAACTTTAAGCTTTTATGGATATTTACATGATCAGTTAATCAAATATAGAAAAATACATGAATTTCACTGAATAATGCAAAATACAGAGGATCATATTATAATAAATGGTGCTAAATCACTTAAGAAAGGTTAAATAAAAAGAAAAAAAATCATTTAAGAACTGCCACAACAGTAGCACTGAGTCCTTATGGGTTAAAAAGGAAAATGTTTTTATAAGATTCCACAAACTCTTTCAACTAAAGCCTAATAAATATAGTTTTACCTTTCAGCTTCACTTTTCCTGACCCCGGCCTCTGTTTAACAGCATTAAACTCCAACGCCTACCTGTATCACGTAAAATATGCTAATCTGAATGCAGTTGGTGTTTGTGTTTAGTTTTAATCTACAAGAGGTAATTAGTGAGGATGAAGGTCAGAGATAAAATAAAATGTCATGTCAGTGTTGCTTAACAAGCTAATGTTCGTGAAAAACAGCAGTAAAACAGTAAAAATACAGATAATAAATAAAGAAAATAAAGTGATTATACGTGCTCTGTCTTAATTTTTTAAATGTGTTTTGAGGCAGATATTTGCACTTTCTGAGTTTTACATCAAAATCTAGCATAATATGGAATATTGTTTATTGTCATGTAACATGTAAAACAAAATTAAAGTGTCAGACGGGAAAGAAAAAAAGAAGTATATCAAAATAGGCTTTTTATTATACTTTTAGTGCAATTCAGGTGAGTTAAAATCACTTATATTCTGTGTCATTTTGCACATTCCCAATGTCAAGACAGATTTCAGTCTAAATGGATGGCACAAAGAGAAGACAATGGCACACAACAAACATAAAATGAAACAAAACATGAAAATGCAATGTTAACATACGAACAAAAAAATGTTGTTAAAAGACAAAACAATATGACTTAGCAAGTTGGAAATGATTCAATTAGATGAAAACCTGAAAAAAGGATGAAAATTAAATGAAACTAAATCATGTCTAATTTTGCACCCACTTTGTTCATTTTAATTAAATAAACTAAATGAATAAACTAAATGAGTGTGATCTGCTCTCACTCGCCTAATTCAATATGAAAAAATTTACATTAGGATGAAACAAAGCAAAACTAATGTAAAAACATGGCAGGAAAAGGTGAATCTTTAGTTAAACTGCTTTAGTGTATTTCAGAACCTGTACTTTTTTACTCTTAACCTAAATAAATTGGTTTTAAACAATGTCTACATCTACGTATTTCTACTAAAATCAATGTTAAACTGACATTATACTAAGAGTGCCCAGAGTGCTTACATTGATTAGTTATGTTATAGTGTGCCATTTTTACTCACTGTAAAACTCCACATGCGAATTGCATCTCATATGAGGTAATTAATGTAAATTGTGAAATTGGAGTAGTGTTTACTTCATGTACATGTACTTTATTGTCAGCATTGAGATAATTTTGGTGCAAAATGCAGTAAAAAATACAGATATTCTTCAAAATAACAACAGCAAAAAGACAGTTCATATAACCAAAGCTGAAAAAAAAAACAAAAAAAACTGAAAAGTCAGACAAAAATGTATAGTTTGGTTGTAACTTGCCTGTATTTTATTAGATGTGTCAGATTATAGCTCATGATGTTGCCTCAAAGGATGGTCACATGAGCTTTGATCCAGCTAAACCCAGGTCTTCATCTATCTGCATTTGGTTTAAAGGGGCCAAAGTATAATTTTATATGTTGTTTCTCTTCAGATGATTATGTTAAACTAGGCAATTTCATGTCACTTGTCACTTGTTGCTATAGCAACCGCATCAATATACATGTGGGCTACTTAAATGTGAGCAACACTCTATTGTAAATATAGAGTAAATACATTATTTAGTAAAGAAAGCATGATTTAATCATTAGTACACAAGAATGCCTTCCATATGTAATGCTTAACACTGGATTTGTTGTAATCTTTGGGAGTGTTTATTGTTATAATGGAAAAAGTGTCAAATTAATAATGTAATAATGAGCCTGTTTACATGCACACCAATACTCCAATCATGATCTGATTATTCAAGTGATCATATAAACATGATAATCTGATATAATTTATCAGACAACAGTAGTAATCTGATTATGAGAAACTGGATTAACACCTGGATTTGTCCCCAGTACTTCGATGTCTTCCTGCATGTAAAGAGGTTCATTTGATTTGCATTAATTGCATCTATGCAAATGTAAATTCATTTGTAAATGTAATTACAATAGTAGAAAAAAACAGAAGTACATATTCAAACATGAACGGTTTAGACAAGAGGAAGTTTAAGTCTACCATCACTATGTTTGTACATTCTCCAAAAAAATAATATATAAGAAATAATGTACTGGAGCATCTACACCAGGGTTTTTGTTTGTTTGTTTGTTTTATTATTGCACTTCTAAAATGCATATAAATGTGTTAGATCTGATTATTACAATTATCCGATTACTCACAGTTATCAGACTTATGGTCATATAGAACAGGCTCAATGACTGAATAGAGGTGAGATAAATCTGAGATGTTATTGTGGAAAATACAGTTAGAAGCGAGCCTGACTAGGTCTAAAGCATTTAATTTGCTTGGAAAATCTGTGGTTTTTATTATTTTATTCAGTCTTTGATGCTTTCTGAATGTGCAGGTGTGAAGCTTGTACAGTAAAAGGCAAAGCTGAGCATGATGTATTTAGAATTGCACTCACAGCAGCTCCTTCCCTTGATCCCATCCATAGAGGAAGTTAGTGGATTACATGAGCTGTCTGTGCTCCTGTCACTCGCTTACACACCACATTTGTAAGAATAGGCTTCAGTTTATACAATATTTTCCAGGGATAACATGATCCCCAGATGCATCTCTTTAGATCTTATCTAAATAATTAATACAGTAATAGCCTATTATATGAGACTATAATGTCTTTTCTCTGCGTCGTCTTCTCTCTCTCGGTCATAGCGTTGGGGTGGCAGGAAGATGAATAAGTCCATGTAGCTCCCTCAGATGTATCACTTGATACAGCTGATGTATGGTCCATAAAGTCTTCGCAGGCACTAAAACAACAGAGGGGGGCGGGTGGGATACAAATGTGTACGGTAGCAGCATCAACTAAACAGATAGACCTTTAACTCTGAGCTGTAAAAACTGACACTCAACACCTACTGTATGCAGTCCTCTGAGGTGGCAGCATGAATCATCCGAGTGGAGTGATAAAAGGCTTCACCTTCACTAGATTTCACTTTGCACACGGTCACATTTACAGTTTATTTATATTTACTATTATGATCAGGTGTGTTCAATGTCACATTTATTACACTCACTTAAAAAGATTGGCAGACACAATCGGTCTTTTTTCCCATGTGTTATTACGCGGCTTGAAAAAGCTGCAGATTGAGTTCTCTGTGCACTGACCTGTATGAGATTCAGCACCACCCAGCCCACAAAAATATATGTATTAA
This sequence comes from Maxillicosta whitleyi, assembly GCA_029822895.1. Taxonomy (NCBI): domain Eukaryota; kingdom Metazoa; phylum Chordata; class Actinopteri; order Perciformes; family Neosebastidae; genus Maxillicosta; species Maxillicosta whitleyi. The sequence goes on along the minus strand of JAPSES010054458.1, from coordinate 7,488 downwards.
GAGTAGCACAAGGATCCTGTAAAACAAGACAACAACAACAAAGACTTCTCATCTTATTCCACAATTACAGTGTTTCTCCTGTGTGTCAGTTTTGAGTTATGTGAACATGTAAAGAAAACAGTCATTTTTAACCGTCACCAACAGAGGTGTTGTTGTACCCTGCTATGAACATCAGCATCAATGAAATTACTTTCCACCAAATTGTCTGATTCATGTTTGATATTTAGGTACAATTATGGAGGCTCCCAGAGGAATTTTTTTTTTACTTTGACCTTCATTTTCAATGTCTACAAATGCTGTTCAGTTTATATTTTTGACAATTTTTTTCATATTACAAATTTGCCTTTACTTATAAAGTACTTTTATTTTTTATTTATTATTACATGGAAGATATCAATATAGTAACTACTGAACACTGATAGGAAGTCAAATATGGACTGTCGTATAATTACTCGACTTGTCCTCTAGTGAAACGGGTCCATCCCTATGTTCAGAAGGTTCTATGTTCAGAAGGTTCTATGTTCAGAAGGTTAGGGTTACTTTTACTTTTGGTTTTACAAACTCCTCTGTAAATCTTGATATCACTACAAAATTGATATATTACTGCACTTCTGAACATAGAACCTTCTGAACATACAACCTTCTGAACATAGGACCGGAATCAGTGAAACTACCACCTACTCCTGTTTGGAGATTGATCTCCTCCATCAAGACCACAGGACTGTCAGCATAACCTGACAACCACGCAAATTCAACTTGTTACTAGCTCTTAAATTGATAGAACATGCCAGTGAGATACAAGGACATTAGTTCTATTTTCCGAACTTTACTCTAACCAAGACATGTCCAAAGTCCTGGGGGCCAAATGCGACCCGTAGTCAATTTTCATCCAGCCCGCAGCCTCCATCATAAAATAAATTTCGTCTGGCCCGCATGTAGAATTAATACATTGGGCACCAGCGCTGTTACCTGCGTGTGCTAAGTGCTGCCATCTAGAGGCTCAATTAGGAACAGCAAATTATTACTGTATTACTGTTCCATTGTGTTTAAAAATTCTGTAAATATTAAACTGCCATGGTGAGATATTTTTTAAAAAAATGTAATTTTCACCCAAGAGTACAATTACCCCTGTTCAACTGTTACAAAAAAAAGTTAAAGTGTTAAAAAAAAAGTGAAGTTAAGTGAATATTCAATTTCAATTTTCAATGTCAATTCAATTTTGATATATGTTTCAAATGAACCAAAACACATGCTTAAGATAGGCTAGCTGAAATTAAAAGAAAAAAGCAAATGTGAAACACAGAATGGCTCGCTCAAATTTATTTAAATTAATTGCTGTTATATATAAAGAACGTCCGCCAAGGTTGCCCCCCCTACATTTTTACAACACACCAAATCTGGTCCCCTTTGCAAAAAGTTTGGACACCCCTGCTCTAACCTCTTAGCTTTGACTGTCACTTTTCTTCAACAGGACATGAATCCATTAAGCTCAAACACAGAGCACAAATCCTCTTCATGATTGGCGCTGTGGGTTTGACTCTCCATATTTCCCTTAATTAAATGAAATTACAATGAGCACTGTATCAAATAGCAATTAGCATAATTAAACTGATAGAAAAATGAACTCCAAACATTTAGCATGGGTGTTTTAATTAATGATTTAATGAAAGCTACAATGTGAGCTTGGTTCCTGAGTGGTAACTGTGGTGTTTAATTGTAGCCCCTGTTGTCTTTATGGTCAGGAGGGATTTGACAGAAAATAGCGCTCTTGACTGTGAGAATACACTCAGACTGTTTACTGCTTCAAATCTGCATGGTAGATGTGTGGATATGCACCACACACCCAAAGTGACCTCCAGGAGTTAACCTATCACTAATATATGCAGGAACACCACACACTGCAGACAAGGTAGCATTGCCATATCAAATGCCCAAGGAGCAAATGGGGGGTTAAGTGCCTTGCTCAAAGGGACATCAGCCAACAACTTTCTGCCAGTCTGGGGAATCAAGCCAGCTGACTCTCCCATCGCAAAGCATCTTCAGTGTGCTTTTGTTTGGGTAAAAAATAATGTTAATTTTTTTTTAAAATTGTGTTTTTTTTCCCTATGTACACTCCAAATCAATAGGAGGTAGTCAATGTGCTGTAATTAACACCTGACATTTAACATTTTTATTCATATCATGGTGAAATTGTGGTATGACACAGGCTATAACAGATATAGTTTTAACAAAAACTTCAGTGTGTTTAATTCTTGAATAGATGAATGAATGCAATTTTTAGTTTTGGTTAAAATGTACCTAATGTATTGTTGAAGGGAATATTTCCATATGTAGCATCATCACCTGCTGGTCATTTTGGTTTGTCATTAAAGTTGTCTTCTGCATTGGCATTCATATGATATTGTGTATGATATGATTTTGTGTCTTAGGTTCGAAACACACAATCTTTTCATTACATTTGAGAATTTTAACTTTTAGCAATTCAAATTGAAAGGTGATAGTGGGTCTCGAGATCAGACCAGTTAAGAACCACTGTAGGTCATGCCTTCCCCAGTTCTAAAAGAAATAGAAATCAAGCTGTTTTAATTTAGTCAACCAAAGTCTACCTTCTACGTGTTGATTTCAACCACTGCCTTTACCTTATTGAGCCGTGTCTAAAACTTTTGACAATGTGCCAGCACCAGAACATTTTATGTTCTTTAAGCCTTGTAGAACAAACCTCATGTTTGTCCTTTATGTTTTCTTGTGAGGAATAATATGTAGTCCATCAAAAAAAGCTGAGAAAAATCAATCATATAAAGTGCTTTACCCTGGCCAGACCCATTGAATTCTGTGTTTAGGTTGCCTGTTATGTAACCAAGAAGTTCTGATCCTGACAGCTCTTTAGACGTCCTCCCTTCAAGGACACAGCCAGAAAAATGCATTTGCTTCGAGAGCACGGGGTGGGGTGGTGGTGGTAGGCAGGGGAGGGGGAGGGGGTCACTGAACAACAGTATTTCCATCATGACTGGGTAGAGAATTTGGAAGAAAAGGAAGGGGGTGCATTGCAGTATTTTTTCTTGCTGCACATGGCCCTTCCTCACTTCCTGAACACATTAAAAACTGTTCTTGAGAATGAGTGAGGAGGTGACACAGTTCGATTACAACTTAATTGACGCTTTTTCCAAGTACACACTAAACTAGTCTGTTTTCACAGTGGAGTGGAGTTGCTGAGAGTTTGTTGTCAGGGTAACTGTTTAAGTTGAGTAAAAACACTCATTGTGATGTGCAGAGAAAAACGACGACGAATGATTTAAAATGAGGGATGAAAGAAAAGAAACAAAACAAGTCTGTGTCTTCTTTCTTTTCTATCTCATTATCAGTTAACTATTAAAAGAAACAACAGAACATGCTGCAGTAAGACTGATGAAACACTAAAGAACAATTGTAGTTTAAGATGCACGTTAATTTGGAAGATGTTACAGTTTAAAGTACTTTTTATATTTTTCCAAAAATGTACAAATACAGTTATGCAGTGTGTCTATGTCATCATTTTGTTTCCATTCACAAGTCCGTCAAAAAACCTGGACAGCCTTTTTGGTTTATTTGTTTTTACTCTGTGTTCCATGGTGTTTGCCATTATTTTATTATTATTTTTATCAAAAACTAAATCTACAGTGGCACTTCGACTTACAAGTTTAATTTGTTTTGTAACAGATTCCTCATATACTAAATCAATTTTCCCCATTGAAATTAATTGAAATGCCTTAAATTCGTTCAAGCCCCCCAAAAAACCACCCCAATCTCACACCAAAATATCTATATAGATAAGTATCAATAATCTATATATAGATATATAGATAATACCTATATAGATAACTTATACCAATGAAAGCTCCTTGTTGTAGGCAGTAGAAAGACAAATGTTGGACAACAGCTAGTAGATGTTCTGGTGGTGGATCCTCCAGCCGTCTGCTCACCACGGCGTCTCCCCTTCGTCTACCCCTAATCGTTTTGTTGTCTGTCTGTCCATCCGTCAATCTGTCTGGCTGTCCATCTGTCCCTCTGGCTGTCCATTCTGGCTCAGGGGTATTACTGCATAGCATGTTATTTTATTTTACATAACCTATCGGGCAGCTCCAGAGCTGCATGTGGCTCTTTCATCCCTTTTTTTGTGGCTCCCTGTAGGTTTGGAAAATAAATAATGAGTATTTCATTTTAATTTATTTTATTTCACTTGATTAATTTTTTTTATGCATTTCTAAAATGAAGATATTACAGGTATTATGTTGTGATGTGCAACAAAGTCTGGCTGCCATCCAGAGGGGAGGTGCATGCCTCGTGTCTGAAAGAAGTGAAAATAGGTCGGACCTATGGTTAGTAAAAAAGAATTTGGTAAAATTATTGCATGAAAGGTGCAAAACGTGCACAATGAACACAACACAACAGAGATGCTTCCACGAGTGAGTTGTGAGATGCTGAGTGGATGTTGTACCAACCAGCGGTAGTATATCTGAAGCTTGCTCATAAGTAGGATTTTGACTCGCAAATCAAAGGAAAAAAATGACAGAGTACCGGCTCATAAGTCAGAAAACTCTTAAGTTGAGGCCCTTGTCAATCAAGGTACCACTGTACGACTTAATAAGCAAAATCAAAAGAACTAAGTCAACATCACTACCAGCTTGAACAGAAATCCCATACAGATACAGCTTTAATTTATTCTGGTTCTTTACTTTATGTATTTACCCCAGGGGGAAAAGCATCTGCTACCAGCATAAGAAATCAAAATAAAGTTAAGTAATTGAGTAATTCAGAGTAGAAAATAGTAGCAAGCAATAACAATAAACAAAGTAATAACAAATCAGATAAAAGCAATCATGATGCATTTTGTTAGTATATTAAATGTTTAGGCCATTGATCCACATTTTCCCACATTCATTACGATGTAGCCATTTTTTATTGACTTCAAACACAACAATAGTATTTTTTATTATTTATATAGAAGTTGTTAGATGGTTTCTTCTTGAGTCACTCCCAGAATGCCTTACTTCTTCATCTGTACATCATGTACTGCTGCCTGTGTTTTTAATTTCTATGTTGATTGAAAAGCCTCTAGAATAACAAACATTACATCTGTTTCATGTAAGAACAAAAAAAAACTAAAGATTGATCAGTTTATTCTCCAGTAGTAAAAGTCTATTTACACTTAAGATTCACTTCCTGTTTTCCTGCATTCAGCATCATGACAGCTGTTCCTGAAGCGGCATTCCTAGGTTAAAGAAAAAAGATATTTGTGTTTCTCATCAGCACACCTGCAGTGGGGAAAATGAATCTAAGCCATAGCAAATAAAGAAGCAGAGCATGTGAACCAGGTTAGTGGATGGTTTCATTCAGTTCATTCAGAGATTCCTGCTCGGATCACATTCCCTCCCCGACAGAATAAAAGACATGGCTGATCAGACTGGCTGTGAGAAGTAGTTGTGATTTCATCTGTCAGTGCACCCCTCTGGCTTAGACCCCCCCAATATCTGTATGAGGCTGAATGATCCTGCTTTGATGGAGGCTATTTCACACTTGGTCAAGGGCAGACAGGAAGATGAGAGGATCCCTGAAGTTGCCAGCAAAATAAAAAAGTAGTAGGAGGAAATTATGTAAAATAAAAGATGGACACAACTCTGAAGTATTTTGATCTGTTATGGTTTGTGCTTTTGCAAATCCAAAACTAAAAACTCTCATGTTGATGCACAACATACTTCTAAAAGAGTAATTACATGTGCAATTTCCAAATAACATAAAAAAGTACTTTTAGCAACCACAATATGAGGTATACATTAGTCTAAGATAAGGTAAGATAAGATATAATATACTTTGTTGATCCCCCAAGGGCAAAATTCAAATGTACAGCAACATAAGACAATAAACATCAAATATAATACAGAAATAAAAAGATGATTATATATGATATATGACATAAAAACTTGTTAAAGTGACTAAATGACATAGATATTAATAATAATATCATGTTGGACTCATGTTTGCCTTCAGAAGTGACTCTGAGTTCTTCATGACATGGATTCAGCATGGTGGTGGACATTTTTTTTCTTCAGGGTTTAGGTCCATGTGGACTTAAAAGCATCTCATAGCTGCTGCAGTTTTGTCAGTGGCACATCCTCCTATTGCACCACATCCTAAATATTCTCTATTTGATTGAGATACGAACTAATGATTCATTGTTATGGTGTGTTATCCTGCTGGAAATAACCATTAAAAGAGGGATATTCTTTGATCATAAGGGGATATATATGATCTGCAACAGCCCTCTAGCAGGCTGTGGTGTTCAAGTCATGCTCAGTTGCTATTCAGGGAACTTCAATGGACTGCATCTTATATAGCGCTATATCTACACTTTGGTACTCAAAGCGCTTTACATAGCCTCACATTTACCCATTCACACACACACTCATACACCATTTGACGGCTACTATGCTAATGTACCATACAAGACACTACCATGCCAGACCCTACTGGGAGCAATTTAGGGTTCAGTGTCTTGCTCAGGGACACTTCGACATGTGAGCCAGGATTTGAACCGCCAACCCTTCGGCTATTGGACAACCCGTTCTACCAACTGAGCCACAGCCGTCCAACTACATCATTAAACTAACTCCAGCACCTTGAACCATTAATACCACCTAGAATGGATCCAACTTCTGACCCTACCAACCAAATGTCACAGCAGAAAACAAGAATCATCAGTCTCAGTCAGGCAATGTTTTTCCAATGATTGATGGACCAATTTTTGTGACCGCTTGGGAATGGAGCTCCAGTCTCCGGTTCCAGTAGAGTCATCTGCTCCCATAGACCATCTGCTTTAAGGTTTGAATCTAGTGTGCAACCAAAGATGCACTTCTGCATACGTCAGTTGTAACCAGTGGTTGTTTGAGTCAATGTATCTTTTTTATCTGCTTGGACCAATCTGACCATTCTCTTCATTTCCACCCAGAGAACTGTTACATTCTTTGTAAAACCTAGAGGTGGTTGTGTATGAAAGTCCCAGTAACCCAGAAATACTCAGAGCAGCCATGCTCAAAGTCACTTGAATCACCTTTCTTCCACATTGTCATGCATGGTTTGACGTTCAGTAGATTGTCTCTACATGCCTTAATGCACTGACTCACTGCCATGTCTAGTCTATTAGATATTTGCTTTAATGTGTAGCTGAGCTGCTGCATCTAATGAAGTGGTCAGTAATTGTATATTATTATTTTATTGCTGATCTGACTGTAATGCAGCACTTTGTTGCGAGTGTTTTGTATTTATTCTGTGATTGTCTCTGAATCACAGGCTGTTCGTAAAAAGCATCTTTATTTGTTGAGATTTTGCTTGAAACTACATACTCAAACCTTACTTTTTTTGGTCTTTGTGTGAGTTGCTGTTATATATTCTGATTCTTGTATGTATTTTTCATGTATTTTTGACTTTTGTGGCCATGTCTTTTGACACTTCTGG
>JAPSES010054447.1:0-11642 GCA_029822895.1 Maxillicosta whitleyi | reverse complement strand
CATTGGCGTTGCTGTGGTAATAATAACAAATGTCCAGCAGATGGCGACTCATGTTTTCTCATATAGTCCATGGACTTAAGAATCTTGAAATACTATCCAAATAAATGAGGGACTAATATTTATGGTGGTGGTGTGTGTGTGTGTGTGGGGGGGGGGGGAGGTCTGCGCTCTGAGTGCAATTCTTGTTTTATTTTATTTGTTATATTTACTATATTTAGTTTTATTTTATTATATTTAGTTTTATTTTATTTATTATTTTTAGTTTTATTTAGTTTTGTTTTTTTATTCATTATATTTCCTTTATTTTCTTAAATGTTCTCAAATCTTCAAATGTTCTCTTTCACCTTCTCTTTTTTCTGTTGTAACCCGATGACAGGTCGAGTTTTGTGTTTTGGATCATTGTCATGTTGGAACATCTAAGACCGTCCCATGGGCTTTCTATCGGGGTGTGTACATTAATGAGGACAAGTGTATATTGACAACAAGCAAAACTTATTTTTTCTTCAGTGAGAATATCAGTGTTCAACGGTAGAACTGAACCTCTGTTGTTTTGATTTGAAAGCTTCTGTCAAAAAAGTTTCAACCCCCTGGTCCTATGTTTTGGACATTCTGATAAATCCTGTCAGAGCATTAGGATGGTTCTGTGCTGTGATTGACTGAAGGATCTATAGTATGGTGGTCACATGACAAAAATGCATAGTTTACAACAGGTTTGATTATCTGAAAAGAAGCTGTGGTGCTTTTAGTATTTTAACATTAATTTATGATGAAAAAATGTAAATCTAATTTTCACCGTATGTCACCAGGTCAAGTCCCAGGTGATCCCATTATTACACCCAATATCTAAAACTCTTGTATTTATAATTTAGTGGTGAGGTATGTCAATTCAAGTTCTCTGATAGTTGTGTACGTCTATAACACATGGTAAGTTGTTTTACAGGCATATGTTTAAAATATTCACATGAGTTAAGAGTGACATGTAGGTGAAGGAGCTTAAAGTAACAATAGTTGTCACTTGATGGTGTGTGACGTGTGTGAAGTGACACCGTGTGTACCGTCAGCTATGAAAAACTGACTACTGTCTGACAAAAAAGAAAACTAAATGAACTATAAAAATATAGACACTATGAACTTTTTTGGATGAAAACAATAGTCAAACATCCATGCATTTATTAAACTACAGTAATATGTACAATTGTTAGGATACAAATAGGATAGAAAATGTGTGATCACTGTGAAAATCTAATCTTCACTTATCAGTTCTATAGCCAGAGTTTTTGGGAGTGTCTGTAACGTAACTGAAAGCATTCAAATACATATTACATTAAAGTGACACATTTTCTATGTTAATAATTGAGTTTGAATAAAAATTAATGTAAAATTCAGACACCTAGTTCTGGTTTTGGACAAGCGCAAATTTCAAAGTAAAGCCTTGCAGGTATGTACGTATAGCACGAAGGGTCTGGCTAGGCTTGTCGCTAGGCAAAGTAAGGTAAGGAGAAACGTGATTGGTCAAAAGAAAGCCCCAGGGGTCGAAGCATGATTGGCTGATACCAGAGGTATCATGAGTGCCAGAACACAGCAGGCCCAAGGGCGCACCTGGTATTCGAACCGTCAACCTTACGCACCTCAGTCAATAGTGTACACCACTAAGCTTTCCAGTCAGTGTATGTTATCTTTCTTCCATCTGAACAGCTGATGGTATCTCACCCAAGTGCATAAAATTAGATGAATAAATGTAAATAAATTGCTCATGCTAACAGAAATGTTTGGCACTAAATAAAACTTCAGATAAAGATATATTGCTTATGTCTTTAAATAGATGGAATCTCACGGACTAAACTGTAACGGTTATCACAAACCTTATTCTTTTTATTAAATGTCTGGGATGATTTGTGATCAGTATTCTTGTCAGTATTTAGCCACTGCCTGTTTGTCAAACTCATCTGTCATCTCCACTGTTGTTGCTGCTGCTGAGCACACTGCTTTCCGGTCGGTGCCATGGATACCCATCATTCAGATGCGGCAAAGAACTGAAATCAGACATATCATTCCATTACAACCGGCTGAAAAAAAAAAAACACCACATCATATGAGTCTTAGGTGTGTTTTAAAAACCAGAAAGATCCAGAACTAGTTTTGTTTTCTGTTTTTGAAATGGTTTATGAAAACACCAAATGGAAGGAACGGAAATCTGATGTTTAACTGCAGGAAACAAATGTGTAAAAAGTAAAAAGAACACGCTTTTAAGCTAATATATTATGTGCTGTTTTGTTAAGAAGAACTATAGAATTGAAACCAAACATTTGAGGAAATTGGATAAATCGGGAGACACTTTCACACGCTAACAACGCAATGGCGTGTCATTTATTTGGCCGCCTTGTAACACTGGCTAACAACCAAAAAACATAGCGTAGTCCATCATAAAGAACAAATACAGTAACAACTCTTAAAGGGACAGTGTCCTTTTTGTATAGGGGGAAGTCACGGATCGCCCCAACTCAGGATCACACGGTTATACATAATAAGACACATTTCTTTAACACAACACTGTGATGAATTATGTCAATAGAGTCCACTACACATTTTATATACAGTATTGCGTCTCCTTATGTCATATCAAATGTCACATCTATAAATCATTGTGTTTGTTTTGTGGTGGTAGTCCTTTTTTAATGGCAACCTTTTGTTAAGATACATATGGAATCAGTGTCAATGATGGAGAATGAAGTCCAAATTATAGGGATCATTATTTATTAATTTATTTATTTAATTTTTTTTTTTTGTTTTATGTTACATTTGGGGGATAATACTATAGTATAAATGTTCCAATCAACACATTTACATTCATTTTGGAACGTGAACACTAGCCTCTGTATAAGTGCATAGAGTTTCTTTTTCCATTATTATCCTTCCCACACCATGTCCCTGTAAGAATACTATTTTTTTTTTTTAATACACGTGTCAGAAACACAGGGGGTCACTGATGACTGGTATGGTCTTTTTTATCGACTTCATAAATCAAGCAGTGCTGTTTCTCCTGACGTTAGGAAACAGGATTACTGTTACCCTGTAAGGATAGACACTCTTCATTACGTCCTTTCAACACGACTACTACAACCACGGCACGATGTTTCTTAATCACAATAATTCTGTCTTCAGTCACATGGATAATTGTTAGATCTTTTGCTACTGTGGACAATGAGATGTATGTAATGTTGCTGATCTAAGCTTCTTCTCCTGGTACTTCCTCTAAGAAAGATTATCAAGTAAAGCTCCGAAATGTAAAGTATAATCAGCACTAAATTATACTTGATTATGCATAATTAACTCAATAATTGTCTTCTTATAAGACCCATGTGGGTGAATAATTGGTACAAAAAGCTGTTTAGCAGTTTTTCTTCATTCCTTCGCTCTGAGGATGACGAACAAGCCCAGTGAATCACAATAACCGAGGCGCCGTCTCCCACAGACGCTGCTCTCCAGTGGCTGCATCACCGTGGTTTAAGGCCAAAGCTGTGCTCAGGGCTTTGACTGGAGCTCGGAAACACACACACACACACACACACACACACACACACACACACACACACAGAGCCAGTACAATGAACAGGCTTTTCCTGGTTGGGTTGGAAATACGGTTACAGTCATGAGTGTCCTCCGAAGACGGCCTGGTGTCTTCCTCCAGTGGATCTGCTGTAAATGTGGGTGTCCTGTCCTGTGTCCTCTGTCTGTGAGGGTTCTGTCCTCTGTCCACTATGCTCGTCTGTCCTGGCCAGTGTCTTCTTTCTGTGGGTGTCCTGTTCTGTGTCCTTTGTCCTTGTCTGTGGGTGTCCTCTGTCCTTGTCTGTGGGTGTCCTATCCTGTGTCCTTGGTCAGTGTGTGTCCTGTTGTGTGTCCTTTGTCCTCTATGTGTGGGTGTCCTGTCCTATGTCCTCTGTCTGTGTCCTCTGTCTTCTGTCTGTGGGTGTCTTGTCCTGTGTCCTCTGTTCATGGATGTCCTATCTTCTGTCTGTGGGTGTCCTGTTCTGTGTCCTTTGTCCTTGTCTGTGGGTGTCCTATGTCCTCATCCTGTGTCCTCTGTCTTTGTCTGTGGGTGTCCTATCCTGTGTCCTTGGTCTGTGTGTGTCCTGTTGTGTGTCCTTTGTCCTCTATGTGTGGGTGTCCTGTCCTATGTCCTCTGTCTGTGTCCTCTGTCTTCTGTCTGTGGGTGTCTTGTCCTGTGTCCTCTGTTCATGGATGTCCTATCTTCTGTCTGTGGGTGTCCTGTTCTGTGTCCTTTGTCCTTGTCTGTGGGTGTCCTATGTCCTCATCCTGTGTCCTCTGTCTTTGTCTGTGCGTGTCCTATCCTGTGTCCTCTGTTCATTGATCTCTTGTCCTCTGTCTGTGGGTGTCCTTTTGTGTGTCCTTTGTCCTCTATCGGTGGGTGTCCTATCCTGTGTCCTCTGTCTGTGTCCTTGTCCTGTCGTCTTATCTCGGACATAAATGTCATTCTACATTCACTCAGTTTGACACTGAACATTGAAACGACACTGATGAACAAACACGTCAGACGTGTATCTGCAAACATTCATCCATTTGGCTTTTTTATTTTATTTTTTATTTTTTTACACGTTGGCTTCAATCTGCTGAAGGGCCTTCTGTTTTCTTTCTTTCATTTACTCTATTATCTATTCTCTTTCATTTACTCTGCTGGCATTTTTCTGCACAGTCCTTTTCTATTGTTCAGGAATGTGCTGAATCATGACCATATTATAATGTGAAATGACTCTGACACAGAAGAACACATACAGTAGGTTAACGCTGTCTGATTATGCTGCGCTTTATTAATGTTTGGATCCTTATAGATAACAGTGCGTGTGTGGAACAACGCAGGGACATGTACCACACCCTCTGTGCTTTTAACAGAGCTCATTTAAACATGTTTTATGCTTTAAGGAAAGGCTTTGTGTACATCATCGAACATATTCACAGGCCAGTGGTCTTTGCTTTTTGGAGAGGGAAGACCTCATTTGCCAAGTAACGATTTCTTGTGTTCTTTCTCTCCCTTATCTCATTTACCTGATTCAGTCGCTTCAGTGTTTCAGTGTAATTTTCATTAAATGACTTCTGTTCTTTGGACGGAAAAAAAAAATGCTATGTAAACAACTGAAAGGGTAAAGAGGATTTTGAAACAATAACATATTTCAGGCAGTAAATGTTTTTTTTTTTTTTTTTTTTTTTTTGTGAACTCTAATAAATACTATATTAAAAAGACTTGACTCGGGCTTTGAGATAATTTGTCTTGGACTCTGAAAATGGCGTAGTTCACCCCCAGGATTCTCTGGCAAATTTAATAATACTTTAAGCTGTTTTGTTCTGTGCTGAGTGTTGGATAGCCTGGTGTTTTGGGTTTTTGTGTGTTCTGTATTAACTGGTGTCGGTCTGTTGTTAATCCCGGACCACCCGCTGATTCCCACCCTTTGCATTAGCTGCCGTTAAGGTTGTGTCTCCTGTATCTGTGTTCATTTGTTGTGTTGGTATATTGACACACCACCCATTTCAGATACGGTGTACAGAGCTTATTTCAGAATCAGTCCTGTGAAAGCACATTTCCATACTTGGGCTGTGAGACTGAACCGACTGACAGGGAACTGCCTTAAGCTTCAGCTTTGCTGCCAGACTTTTCTCCCTCTCTGTTTTTTTTTTTTTTTTTTGTTGTTTTGTTTTTTGTTTTCTCCTTCCCTTTCCACACAGATGTTGAATGGCACACTAGATGTTGAGAATGGAAATTTATGCAAGGGAATGCTGGATTTTTTTTTTTTTTTCTCGTCTTTTCGTGCAAACCCTCTGTAAACATACATAATAGGCTTCAGAGATCGTAGAACTGGCAAACCCCACCCTCAGCTTAATTTTCATACCGACGCAAAGCGAAAGAGTAACAAGGGGCGTCTTTGCAAAAATGAAGCAGTCGTCACTAAAAACTGGAACGTTGCTGACAGGCCATTATTTCAGCTGGCTCACAACGATGATATCTTGATTTATTCAGGCAACTGTCAGTCAGGGTTGGCGTCCTTGGATATGTTATTGCCGTGTAAACGTTGCCTGCTGGGACTGTAGCCCGAAGGCACCGGCGGGGGCTTGTGACCAGAAGGCAAAGGAGGAGGACATTTCTGAACGAAAAGTTGATTGAGTTGTAAGTCCAATCCCTCAAGAACTACCTCCAGATGACCCCCCCCAGAAGGTCCGGTTTCTGGACTCCCTTTAAATTCTTTCTTAAATAGTAGTTACTGTACAGAAGACTGCACAAACTTTTACGGACAAATAAAAGGCTTTAAAAACAAAACCATTTTGACTCATGGCCCTTTCCACTGGATCCAGCTAAAGAATATATGACTTCAAAGGCTCAGAGACTCGCCTGCTGTGCTTTACTATATTCTGACATCTGCTCGCAGCTCTGCCTTTCCCTTACTTTCAAAAAATCGCACAAAGCCACGGAGGCACAAACACACACAGCACATCTATTTTTGTGAGGACCCTCCATGGCGTCACCGCTGATACTGGATACAGGAGCTGTTAACTTTATCCCCAACCAAGCCATGATGACCGTCCTCATAACCCAGACCAAAAGCATCTGTTCTACCCGACAACTACTTAAAGGTGCAGTGTGTGGGCTTTAGACAGATCTACTTTGCGTAGAATGATCATAAATGTGTTTTCATCAGTGGAGGGGCTGTTCAGTATGGTGTTATGCATCATTACAAAACTTTCAGTAACAGATTACTTTTTGCTGCAGTAGTGTAAGGCATTACTAATACATTTTCAGTAATATTTTACTTGGTGCATGTTCAATAGCACTTGTGTTATAACTTTTCACCCATAATTTAACCCATAAAGACCCGACGTTATGTTTATATCAGTTTCAAAATGACATTTTTTTCTCTATCTAACCTTTCTAAAGGGATTTATCGCCATTTGTTATAATATTATCTTCTGTATTTTGCATTTTATCAGTGCAAATCTGGTATTTTCCTGTATTTAATTCACTGATCATGTAGATGTTCATTAAAGTTCAGATTAATGTTGAAATTTATTGAATCGAAAACAGAGAAAACTGAAGAAAATGTAGTTTTTTTCAGTAAAATATATCACTAACTGAACATAAACCCCGTGTTTTCATCCACTGTCATTGATCCAACCCCATGGGTTTTACTAGTGAATCAATGTTATAGAAGATGACAGTGTTTCCATGGTAACTACATAGCCTCTGAACATCCAAATGGGTCATATGTGATGACCATGAAAAGATGAATAACTGTTTTACACCAATTATGTACGTGTATTGATAAAATTAATGGATCATCAGGTGTTAAACATTTTAGATCAGTAGACGGCTTTAGTTGCTGTTTGGGTCTTTAAAGATTAAACTTTAAATATATAAACAAAATAAAATGAATTGACAAGTAAACAGGCCAGTGTTATGACTTGTGATCTGCAGGTATTAAACTGTTTAGATCAGTACATGATTTTGGTCGGTGATTATGTGTTAAATGCTCAAATACCAAACAAACAAAAAACAAAACAAAACAAAACAAAAAAAACAAGATTGTGAGACCTAAGGACTCAAAAATGCTGCAGGAAAGTTCTGTTTCCTGTTGAAGTTCATTGAAGACAGCAGAAGACAGTCTAGTGTCCACGTGGACATATGCTCATTACTAATTAACCTACCCCTGCTTTAAGAAGCTAGTTAGCATTAGCATGACCCCTGTGATTAGCAATGACAAGGTTAGCCAACGTTTCTAGAAGTTTATTTATTTATTTTATAATCATGTTCCTGCTGGGATTCCAACATTGTAGACTATAGCATTTCCTGTGTCTTGTATCAGAGGAGATATTATTTATTAATTAATTATTTTATTTTATTTATTTATTTATTTATTTTTTGGGGGGGGGGGGTTCTACTACGCAGACCCCATTTATGACTAGAGTCTGTATGTCACTTTCTAGTACTAGAGTTGTGTGATGTATTACAATTATTGCAAGGTGAGGAATTACTTTTAAATAACAGTAACAAGTAATCTGTAATGGATTACTTGTTGGGAAGTTGGTTAAATTTTTGTGTTGTTCAAGAAAAAAACGTTTTAAAATCACTTTGATTAACATCCCTAAAGAAGAGGTTAATGCATTTGTCACATGTTACAAACACAGCCACATATTATTATTATATTATATTTAATCTATGGCATTTATTTCGCTCCTTAACTGTATAATATAATAACATTGTAAACTACAGACACAGGTGCTAAACATTTCATCATTTTCCCTCTAGGTGTCACTACCACGTTTCTCGAGGGTGGGGTATTAGGTTTTGTTGGGTTTTTTTTAATCATATATATGAGTTTAAGTGCACTTGTACACATTGGACACACATTATACACATTTATTTCAAATATATATGTCCATTAGAGACAACGGTGCATCCGCCATACAGTGCAGTGTGTGTGTGTGTGTGTGTGACAGCTTTACACTAAAAGGCTCATCTGTGGTTTATGCACAAATATCAAACGACAATATCAGGAAGCAAACAAAACCAACATTCTGCTTTTGATGTTGTATATAGTGATGTTTCTTTTTGGGATTGTCTACTGAAATCTTTACTGCAGAAATAACACAGTTCACTGATGTGGAGCTGGAAAAGACGGAATGAAAAGATGCAGCGAAACATCAGAGTGAGGACGGGCTGCGGCACAGCTCAGTTCGACCCCGTGTTTGAGGGAAACCCTGCAGACTGTTGTCATGAGTCCAGTGTCAGGTCTGTTTACTGTGTGACTGACACGGTTCTGTTCTGACAGCTGAATGTGTTAGTCATGTAAATGTCAGAATGCTCATGATTTGCCTGTTTTTAAATGTTATTTTATTACTATTTCATGCACGTTCATTGTTGTTGGCTTTCCTTTACCTTTCATACATTTCATGATTTGCTTTATGTTCAGTATCTGCAGCTTAATTCCTTTTAATATTACAGTGAATAAGCACAAACACCGTCTGCATTTGTCTGGATTATCACATATTCAAGTGGTTTGGGCTGGATCATCCGGTCTTCCACAGTAACTGTAATGTGAATACAAAACAATAATAATAATTTTTGACATTTATTTTCTTGCCACTGTGTTAAAATTGCCAGTCTATTTATTTATTTATTTTATTATTATTATTTTTTTGTTGCATCACTCCTTGAATGGGTATGACTTTGACTGGCTTACAGGCATTAAGAAATGATTGTGTGTGAAGTCAAATATGCACTTACAATAATAATAATTCTTTCACGCCTCGCGGTGCTCCGCAGTAGCCTTTTTAATTTTTTACTTAATGCAGCACACTCGACTTAGAACACTGGGATTCTAAGTGGCTCATATTGTGGAAAGTATCTTGGAAACACAAGAAGAGGAGTGTCAAGATCTTAACGGACACAACGATTTTTTTTTTCTCTCTCTTTTTGTAAAAGTAGCTCAGCTTGGCAGACTCATAAACAAACTATGGTGTTACTGAAAAGATTTCCGTCCACGCATTATTCAGGAGGGACAAATACATCCCCCAAAAAAAAACCTCAGAGTGCTTCGCTCTGAATAAAATGTTGCATCCATTTAAGCATGATGGAAATTCAAGTGAAGCGTTTGTAAACAGAATATACAAATCAATTGATGTGACATTGAGGCTTAGCTATGGGGATTTAGCCAAATGTAATCTCGCATAATATCAACCATTGGCGCCGGTTTTATGGTAATTACTCGTCATTATGATAAGGTGCTCCACAGGTTGGCTCCGACCGCCGGGACGACAAGTTCCAGGCTGATGTGACACACGATTGAGACAGATTAAGAAGGTCCGCCGAGGACGCTCTCCACCGTTGCCATGGCGACCTGTGGTCTCGCAGACTAATTGCGACTGGTCGCCATGGGTTGCCATGCATGAACTTCTAATTAGCCCAAATAAATGGTTGGAAATCTGTGGGTGTAGAGAACCGGCTCCTACTGGGGGGACAATAGAGTCTAAACTCTATTAAAGCTGTAATGGAAATCGTTTATCATGCCTACGGTGTGTGACCTCCACCTTTGTACGGACTGATTAATATTCTACCTGGAGTACATGGCGTGGACGCTCACTCAACATTTTCTTACAGTCTTCAACGTTTTGTTCTTGAGCTGTTTGTGCTTTCATCTGCTTAACCTTGAATTTCAAGCAGATCCACAGGGCGGCTGAGGCCGTGGGTCATTCACAGACGTTTACACTTTCCCGTCGTTTTGTCTGACGTCAAGACTTTCTATTTAAGGAAAAAAAAAAAAAAAAAGCAAAAACAGGACAAATATGTGAATGTTGCTTCACAAAGAGAACGGAACAATCATGACTCAGTTGAGTTGTTTTTTGTTTTTTTTTAAAGGTTGTAGCGTTACTGCAATAGTCATGTGGAATCTATGCATAAGAATGTATACTTCAAGGCCAAACACAAACTCTAATTCTGTCTGTTCTACTCACATTATATGTTGGATATTGAGTGAATTTTTCAGGTCGATGCCATGTCAGGTATTCAGGAGGTGTAGTCAGCTGACTTTATGACCCATTTTATCCCTGTTCTCCTTCTGAATTAACTCCTTGAAATCAGTGCATCATCACATAAAATGGTGTGAAGCAAAAATGGAACTAAATATATATTATACACATAAATGTATCATATTGTTTGATATATATGACATAGAGGACTATGTATCTCATAGTATATTATACATAATAGATCATATTACATTGTTTTGAGGAATACAGTACAAAATATACTTGTTTATATTAAATATTTATAGAAACCATATGTGATGTTCTAAACATTTAACTCATTAGTAATGTATAAT
This sequence comes from Maxillicosta whitleyi, assembly GCA_029822895.1. Lineage (NCBI taxonomy): Eukaryota > Metazoa > Chordata > Actinopteri > Perciformes > Neosebastidae > Maxillicosta > Maxillicosta whitleyi. The sequence continues at coordinate 762 of JAPSES010054447.1, read as the reverse complement.
TAGTATAATTCAACAAAGCAGTGAAGAAACATAAAAGATGATTTTTGCCTGTTAGGGGGATTTTTCTTTTAGTTATACAAACAGTATATGTATTATAATCATTTATTATTATTAAAAAAAATGGCAACATTTTACAAAAAGTAACAAAAGTTCAATCTTTTTTTTTGCTTTTTTTTTCCTTATTTACACAATATTCAATGAGCTGATTGAAATGAAAACGCTTAAAAATAAAAACAAAAAACAATAACATTAGTTTTTCTTACAATTAATCCAATCAGCTGACTCATGTACCAGAATATCACAGCTGTGTAATAACAGTGTTTTTCTTCTTCTATCCTTTTTTTTTTTTTTAGTGCCATGCATGTAATGTGCTCTACGGCGTTGGTACAACATAAATTATTCCTTCAAAATATTTACATTTTTGTAACTTTGCACTTCTACTGTTACGAAGCCTATCAGAGACCATGTCTTACTATTAGAAAACTATACTATATAAATAAACTACTATTGGAAAACTGATACTGTCACTATAATATCTGAGATTCTTATCCTACATGTTCTTCTTTTGGGTTAAATATTAAAGTAGTTTTAATCAGTTTAATAATTTGTATTTTCCAAATATGGACCGTGTTTGTTAAACTCACGGGTAGCTCCCACGTGGGTATTTATAGTTCATTCTAAAAGTTTTTTTAGTCTGATATTTAATTATAAAATCCACAAGTGTGTGGATTTAGTACAGAACAAGTTTTATGTGAACATAGG
>JAPSES010054436.1:0-11643 GCA_029822895.1 Maxillicosta whitleyi | reverse complement strand
TTTGAGTTTTCATTATTTATACATTATTATGCATTTCATCTTTTATTATTTTACTAGTCCAGCCCCCCTTGAGATCAAATTGGGCTGAATGTGCCCTCCCCCCCCCCCCGAAAGAAAATGAGTTTGAGACCCCTGCGTTAAACCCTATGTTAATTTAGTCTTAGTCTCGTGGTCAAAGTTCCTTATGCACTACAAACATAAAGTTCTATGCAATAATCTGGAACTATTGTATGTATTAATGGCTTATTATTGCATATTTTAGGCACTTCCTGTTTGTTTTGCGTGTGTGTGTGGTGTATGAATGGAATGTTTTATATGTAGTATTTATTGTTCTTATATTTTTTTATGGTTCCTGTTTTTACCTTGTGCTTTAAAATGTTGTTCTATTATTAATTTTAGTCATATTTAATCATTCACAAAAGTCTAGTTTTAGTTAAAACATGTTAGTTTTTCTTTATTTTGGATTCCAGGGATGATTCGTTGTTCATTATTCCAGTTGAATTATTTCACAGCTAAAATATTGATTAAATGTCATAATTACCTGGAACAAAAACAAACATCTTGAATGAATTGAATGGATGAATCTTCGGTGCAGCTTTGCTAAAAGTGTCTGGTTTGTTGATTCAGTCCATATTTCCAAATGATGCACTTCTTCTGACAAAATTTTAATCAAAAAGAAAATGAAAAACTGTCAAATACAAGTCCTCCAGCTGCAGACTCTTAAAAGTGAGCAGACACAGGTTCAAACAGAATAAAAACTCAAATACGAGGGGTTTGGTTTGTACTCGAGATTAAAATAGAACTAATGCAATTTTATCCTGAACAAAAGTATTGGATCACAAAACTAGAATAGACCCATTGTTAAGAGGTCTAATTTTTCCTTTTTTTTTTTTTTAATTTTTGACACAACTTCTTTCTTTCACTCAGCTCAGATCAGGGGTGGTGGGCCGCTGTCCTGCATGCTTTCAGGGGTCACCAATCCTGGTCCTCGAGGGCCGATATCCTGCATGTTTAAGATGTTTCCCTCTTCCAACACACCTGGTAGTCGTTATTAGGCTTCTGCAGAGTTTGATGATTGGTTTATCATTTGAATCAGGTGTCTTGGAAGAGGGAAACATCCAAAACATGCAGGATACCGGCCCTGGAGGACTGGAGGTGCCCACCCCTGGCTTAGACAGTTCAAAGGCTGGGTACACGACTGGTCATCAGTTCCTTTCAGGGTGAAAACATCTGTATATGTATTTGTTTCTGTATATGAGTCCAAGCCACATAAACCACACCACTGTCCAACATGGCTTACATTTAGCATTATGTTCTACATAGGGTTGTGGTGCGACGTTGCACGGTTAGCGTACTGATAGCGTAGGACAGACTTTTTTTTTCTGGAATGTTGACAAGGCGGTGGGGTGAGTTTGCTAACTTGTCCGCCTTGGCTATAAAGTGCTGCAGGAAACATTGTATATACATACTTTTCTCACATTCACAGAGGCTACCAAACACTGTGCAAGCTTCTGCCTTCACATACACACCGTGTGTCACAAGCCTCTGCATCTGTGTGAAGTGGAACCACACTATCCAACCTTTGACCTTTGACAGCCTTTGGGGCGGCTGTGGCTCAGTTGGTAGAGTGGGTTGTCCACTGGCCAAAGGGTTGGGGGTTCAAATCCTGGCTCCCACCGTCCACATACAAGACACTGAACCCTATATTACTCCCAGTAGGTCTGGTACATTAGTATAGTATCCTCCTACTGGTGTGTGTGAATGTGAGGCTTTGGAAAGAGCTTTGACCAAAGTGTAGAAATAGAACTATAGAAGAGCAGAACATTTACCATTTGACATCTCTTCACTAAGTGCATGACTCGACTGTTTCCAGAGGGACTTAATGGTTTCCTGCTGCAGGTGCACACTGATGTAAGTCAACAGAGGTTGCAATTGAACAGTCACATATTTTGACATACCGAAATGCAGGTTTAATTTGGGTGTGGTTACTACCGTTAATGTTCACCCCGGTTCTATACTGGTACCGAGTTTCGGTACCAAACCCTAATTCTACATCAGGCATCACCAACCCTGGTCCTCTATGTTTCATTCAAATGATGAGCCCATCCTGAAACTGCAGGAGCCTGGTAATGACTGACAGGTGTGTTGGAAGAGCGGAACATCTAAAACATGTAGTGTAGGAGCTCTAGAACAGTGGTTCTCTGGTCCTCAAGTTCCCCAGTGCTCCATGTTTTCCATGTTTCCCTCTTCCATCACACCTGCTTCAATTAATGATCAGCTCATCGTCAGCTCTGCCAAAGCCTGGTAATGATGTCATATCTTCCAGACTTGAGAACCACTGTTCTAGAGCTCCTACGCTGCATGTTTTAGATGTTCTGCTCTTCCAACACACCTGACAGTCTTTACCAGGCTCCTGCAGAGCTTCAGGATAGGCTCATCATTCCATGTGTTGGAAGCACTGCATTATGTAATAATGGTGCAATATGTGGTAATGTAATCATTTTCACCTCATTATGCAATAATGATGCATTTTAAAACAGTTGTTGAACACATTTTGTAATTAAATTGGACGCATAACTTATATTTTGCAACAGTTATTACAAAATGTCAGTGTAACACTTGTTTTTTTTTCAAAGGAAACGTAATAATTTGGTGCATTATGTAATAAACCTTCAAAATTGATGCCTTGACTAGAAAAACCATCATACCAGCAGAAAAACAGCAAGCATTCCAGCTTAGTAGGATGTTTGGTCAAAAATAAATCAGATGTAAATGTGTTTGTAAAACTTAATAATTAGTGCAGCTTTTGTTTGTAGTTTGCAAACAAGAAACCTGCCGGTGCACTGAAATTTGGAAGGCACAGTATGTATAAGTTATTACAAAATTATTTCAAAATTATTAAACAATGTGGTGAAAAATCACACTATTACATATCGCACCATTATTACATAATACAGCGCTACAGGGACACAGGAAGGGAAGGGACCAGGTGACAGGTGACCCCTGTTCTACATATTATTATATTCGTTTTCCAGAGGCGCCCATGTCAGAAAAGGGTTAGATTTATAAGTCCAAGCTAATTTTCTGACTAAAGGACCTTCTGATAATAAGGACAGTCCTCTACCAAACAGAGACACTTGTCAACTACAGACAATTACTATAAAATTTTAATGCACACGTAGAAAAGTGTGTCTAAACTCACCTTTTTAACCATCAACAAAACTAGTTGAAATGCAGTGTATGACTGCATAAGTACAAAAATTCCACAGTATTATCTCCAGTATTTGGCTGTCAGCAGCTTTCCAGTTTGGACAAACTGACAGCAGTGCAGTGCTCAGCTCCCGTGTCAGTACCTCTGTGGATGCGGCAGCAGCGGTTTATAATCACCTAAAAAAGTGGAAGTTTGTAAAGTTAGACCGTGTCTATACATAGCAGTATTTGTACCCGTGCCTCTCAGCTTGTCCTAAACTGTTGCAGGTTACATCAGGTTAATTGCGAGTGGAATCCATTAACTGCCTGGACGACAAACAGGTGGACACTTCACAGTCTGGTCTGCTTCCATTTCCTTTTAATTCTCTACTTCCTCTTTGAATAAATGTGTCTGTGCGACAGTAAGAATAAACACTTTTTCCCTTTGTGGCGGCTGGGTCACTCATCCGCCTCCTCGTACAGTTTGAACTCCTCTGTTTGTTTCTGTTTCACAAAAACAAGAAAAGAAAAGCAGGTTTTACCAGGTGTAATAAACCCTGCCCCTCACACGTATTGTAGCTTATTTTGGCATCGCCCCAGCTGATAACCTCTCTCTCTATATATATATATGTGCCAAGTTTGAATTCCTACACTGAGTGACCCAGAATAGATGTGGTTACAGTTTGGGCAAAAGCAGGTCGATTTGGTGTGAATTGAACCAATAGTTTTGTGGCTACAGCCCATTATAAGAAAATAGGAAAAAAATCATGACATTTATTTTTTACTTTAACCTACTTTTCCCAAAATGTAATCAGATCTATTCTGGGTCACTGTCAATCTAGAACCCCAATTTGGTATGAATTCAACAAAGAAAGAAACTGAACCCAAAACAATACCCCTTGCCTCCCCTTGGGTGGAGGGGGGGGGGGGGGGGGGTAAAGACACAAATCTTCAGCAGTTCCTCACATCTCTCTCACCTCTGGTGCTTTCACACTCATGTCCTCTTCTCATTCTCTAAACTGAATTAGCCTGGAAGTGAAGCCAGAGCAGGCCCATTACACCAGATAATTACATTCATTTAAGCTTCAGCTCAGACTCAGTCCTTTGCTTTTTGTGGCTCCTCATGTTTTACTTCTGACCCTTCGACTTTATCTTCTGTGCTTTTCCTCAAAAACTCGTCCATTGTGTTAATTAAATTCCTAGCTCCTACTTTATTGGCTCAAACTTGAAATGATGGACAACACATGTACTTTATGCCTGCTTTACTGTATATAAGTACCTTATGTTGCTCTAATTGTGTGTGAAAGCAGCACATTCTACAACCCAAATTAATTGCAAGGTCAAAGACTAATTGTGTTTTCAGAATCTAAAAAAAAAAAAAAACACCACCACAAAAAAGTGATGCGTCTTCAACTCTTCTGGTACTGGAGAAAGTTTTAATACACAATTTGTGTAACCATAAAGAGGATTAAACCAGTGGCCGTGAACACGATGCCGCTGTACCCACTTGAGGGAAAAAAGAATAGATTAAGAGTGGCAAAACATCAGCTGGTCCAGTGAATCCCAGTTTCCAGTTGCAGATGGTTCAGTGAATCTGACTCCAACAGTTACTGCAGAGCCTGTGGGCTGTTGGGATGAGGTGTAACAGGGTGTTTGCAGCATCAGTGCACTGCTGAAAAAGCACCATGAACTGAAGAACAGCACAGTGCAACAGCTGGAATGCATGAGAAACTTCTAGTAACCTTAAGAATTTCATCATATTGAATAAAAAACAAAACATATAAACAGAGTGCATTTCTCTGCGATTCGCTCCATCTGTCCGTTGTATACACTTCCACATACATTTGTCACCGAAGCGTCTGACAAGAGAAACAGACGCCCATTACAAGAAAAACTGGGTTTCCATTAGTTTTCTGCATTAGTTTGGCTTCTCATGCGGGATTCTAGTAAAATACTAGATATAATATATAGTTAATTTAAGGAATATGGACACACTGAGTTTCCTTCCAAACCTCCACAGTGTCAATTCATCTAAAGCACAGGTGTCAAACATGAGGCCCGGGGGCCAAATCCGGCCCACTAAAGGGTCCAGTTTGGCCCCGGAGATGAATTTGTGAAATGCAAAAATGACCCTAAGATATGAACAGTTCTTTTAGTTCAGGTTCCACATTCAGACCAATTCAATCTCAAATGGGTAGAAACAGTAAAATACAATAATAATAACATGTAAATAATGACAACTTCAAATTTCCCTCTTTGTACATGTAAATATTTTCATGTATTTATACTAAAAGAGTATAATTTCGCAAAAAATGTGAATAACCTGAACAACTATGAACAACCTGAAATGCCTTAAGGAAACTAACTGCAATTTTACTAAATATTCTGCCTGTTATTAAATGTTGTGTGTGTTTGTAGATCCACTGTGATCTGTGGTGGAGCTAAGCACTATGGCGCCCCGGGCAAAATCCAGTTGTTTTGTAGGAAACAAGGGGATTTGTGGTTTTCAGCAGCTTGTCCACAGCCACATCTAACAGCATGGTACTGACTGCATCATTTCACTTACTTTGTTAATTCTGTGGAGGATGTTATACCAGATTTCTGTGCACAAACACAAACGGTAGGATCCGATCTCCTCAGCCAAAGCATGGGCTTCAACTTTTATCACAGGATCTTCGGTAGTGTCCCTCACCTCCAGAAGAGCCTCTCTGACCTCTCTTGTCTGGTTTTTTAGCCTCAACACTTTTAATTCTGCTTTCCCACCTGGTCTCTGGTCATGACTTCAGAGTGGTTTTGACATGTGTCAGCAGAATCTCCCATGTATGAGTTGAAGCTGAGAACAAAGTGAATATTTTCTAATAGCCAAAGTAGGCAACAGCTTCTGATGAGCTTTTTGTGTCATCTGCTACAAAAAGATTCAAGGTGGGGGCAGCGCAAGCAACAAAAACTGCCCCTGTGTTCTGCTGCAGTAGCCTAGCTTGAACACCTTTATTTTTCACTTTCATATTTGCTCCATTATCATCTGATTTCCCACAGCAATCCTCAAAATGTGGATGTTGAGGCCTTCCATTTTATCGAGGATGAGTGCGGTCAAGTCTTCACCTGTTGACTCTGGAGCCACTGGAGTAAACAAACCAGAAAAAAGCTTATCAGGAACCCCTTTAGTTAGTTGACCTTAGTTGTGCCACTTTTTGTACTGTTAAGGAACTGTTGCCTACTTTTAGCTAAACGTATAAAACAATTTAAACATTCTATCAATCAATCACCTCTGTGTTCCTCCTGTTTTTCCTCCTGTTCTCTTCCTCTCTTTCTTCCCTGCGCTCCCAATGCTTTTGGTCTCTTAGACATCATTGCTTTGCAACATAATCAGCATTTAGCCAGAACGTGGTGCTGGGCTAAATCAAAAGACAGTCAGCTGGGGGTGTTTGTTGTGATGTTAAAGCCCGCAAAATGGACAAATGGAGGGCGCCTTTTAGACTAATTATATCAAAATAACATTTGGTGGTCGCAGGTGCCCCCCCCCCCCTTCTCATGGCACCCTAGGCAATTGCCTAGTCTGCCTATTGGTAGCACCACCCCTGTCTCTACATTATATGTGAAAATGAGATAGAATATTGTTAAAATTACATTGATTTTTTTAAAAAAAAAATTTTTTTTTAGTTTATTCATGTTATTCACATTGTTTGAAAGGACACTTTGTAGATGTAAACTTTTTCATGAGGTAAATGGGTTTTTTTTGTAGCTCTAAAACAAAGAGAAGCGTTTGGAGTTGACATTATTTGTATAATATTATGTTATGATTTTACTGGTTCGATCCACTTCAGATCACATTTATCTGAATGTGGAACTGAATTAAAAGGAGTTGGACCCCCCCCCTGGTCTAGATAGAATCGTAGCGGCCATGCAGAATGGATTTCTGGGAGTGAATTGTACATCAGGAATTCAACAACACCTTCTAGAGCTAGAATTCTCAAATGACTCGGGCTACGTTTAATGAACTGTGCGATGTTATTAGACTTGGAAGCAGGTCCTACACAAAAGCGAGTGTCTATGGGCTGATAAAAAGTAGAAAAACCTGTTCTGGGTACAGGGTCATAGGTGACGTGTTTGGTCTGAATAAAACCACCATGCACAGATGGGTGAAAATGTGTTTCCATGTGTTTTGCATTAAACTTCTATATCGAAACATCTTAAAAAACCACCTCATAAAAATGTAAAAAATGTTGTTTTTTTGTGCAATATTTGACAGTTTGTGACATTTACATTTTGTACATTTCTGATGCTAATAATCTACCCCAGGTAATTTAAAGGTTTTATTTGCCTCACAGCTGTTGTGTGTTTTATTGGTGATTGGTTTGGGTAAATATGTACATTGACATATGGAGTGGTTTACACGTCTGTCCTATACATGTAACCTAGATTGGGGTTGTCTAGTAGTAGCATATTCTTTTTTTTGGGAATGGGGGGGGGGGGGTAGAGGAGACTCTGTATATGGAAGATAAGCCCTGTGTTACTCTGATAGTAGTAACTTTTCTGTGTGATTCAGGTGCATGTGGATCTATAATAAGAAAACATCATCTCCCAGAAGTTATTCTCATGTCAAAAAATATTAAAATCTGTAACAGGACATTTGGCATCGAAAGATTTACAAAACTAATCACTGTGGTTGATTGTATAACTGGGAATAAAACGAAACAACAAATGACTGTTTCTGCAGTTTGTCCTGTAGAAACTAATAATGTGATAACAACCAAAATTTGCCATTTTGGAAAAGTTAAAGCCAATACTGTAACAACAACAATAAAATTCTTTATATATATATATATATATATATAGAACCTGAGCTGCTGCCGTTGTTCTAAGCGTAAAAGAACGTCACTGTACATCTGTGTCCTGACGTCAGCACAGAGGAGCCAATGGCAGCACACAGAAAATTTAGCGTATCGGGTCAAAATTTTAGCGTTGGGGGCCGATACGCTAAATTGAACCCTGATATATATATACATATACTTACATTACATTTGGCTGACGCTTTTATCCAAAGCAACTTAAAAGTTATAGGCATGTTAAGCACAAAGGGGCCTTGCCCAAGGGCTTACCTGGGATTCAAACTACCAACCTTCTGTACCAAATGTCTGCGATGGAAACCACTAAGCTATCCAGTCACATTTATATTTATACTTGTCACATATCCTCTGCACAGATGTAAAAATCCGGTCATTTTCCAGCTGCTATTATCCAGTATAAATTCCACTGTCAGAGTGAAATGACATGAGTGTGAGCTCTTTACTTCCATCCCACACAAACAGATTCCCTCTCCTCTTTGCTTCCTACGTGCTTCCACTCCACACACACCTCCCTCCCAGCAGTCCTCCTCCCTCTGCAGCAAAAATAGCAGACTTACCTTGAAGAGAGCAATTACACCGATTACCCTGAGAGGACAAAATAGCATTATTCCGTAATTCCGCAGCCTGCACATAATGATTTAAGGTTAGATGGAGTGTGTGTGGTGACTGTCAGACGGAAAAGAGCCAGAGGAAACCTACAAATGAGCAGGTACAGAAGTGTCCACATCCTTTCAAATAACAGATATTCATTTTTTTGGGGGGGGAGGGACCATTTCTCATTTCACCACACACACACACACACACACACACAGGACTGAAAAAATACTGACAGAACTAACCAACATCATGCCCGGTGAAATTCTTAGAGAAGTTACCAGAGAGAAAGTAGGGCCAAGTGATTAGGAGGAGGGACTATTTATGGACATTGGTTAGTGATGCAAATAAATCACTCTTTTGAACACATGCTGTTTTTAGAAGAAAAACATTTTATTTTAGTGACCCTCCCCCCCAAAAAAAAAAAAAAAAAAAAAAAACTTACCAGACTACTTTGGTTTGGACCCAAACCAACAACACATATGTTTTCATACATTATTGGTCTGTTGTATAATTCTCTTTAAATGGACAGAACCTTTGAACCCACGTTTGTGCAACGAGTGCATGATTTACTTTTCTGTTTAAAGTTGGAAAATATTAAGTTTTTCGTTCATGGACAAATTAACTTGTTTTGTCAACAATGGAATCCTTTTTTTTCTCTACTGTCAACAGTGTCCTGCTGTCTCCAATGTCCAATGATGGAGAAACATGTTGTTGGTGTAAATTATATTAACTCTTAATCAGCACTGGAAAGAAGACTTGATAATATTATTGAGCATGTTGGTTTTTGTTCCATTATTTTCTCTTCTTTTTTTATTTATCTTTTGATTGGTGACTGGGTAGCTCAGTGGTTTATACTGCTGACTGGTGCGGAAGGTTGCAGGTTCAAATCCCAGGTGGGCCCTTTAGACTATAATAGGGTTGTTGCACAATTTGTTTGTTATTGTGTGTGTGAGTATAAAATAAAAAAAAATTAGCAATGAAAAAGATAATAAATGTAAAAAGGAACTAAACAATATAGACTGATTAGGGACATTAGGGAAAAAGGGGGCAATGAGGAGGAAAAATAATAACTGTTCTAATGATGATTATTATAATAAACACAAAAATATATAATAATAATAATAGTCTGATTTGTCAGCATTATTGTGTCAAATAATGGAATGTATTTGACCTCTTTCATTTCTTACATACAGTACTTTCTTTGCAAAAATCTTCGCCCCTTTTGACCACCGTGCACTTATGAATCTTAAAATGCTAAACCATTTCCTCAGGCTTTGCTTATTTTTTATGTAGTTCTCAGCTAAGTCTGTTGTAGTCTACGATAAAACATGTCTACACTGGTTTAAGTGTTCAGACTGATGTTTAATCACCACATGGCACTGTGGATGTGTTCATTGGTTCAAATTGTTCTGACGCAGCGAAAACTTAGCCTTAAAAATCGCATGTTGTGATTCTCTTAGCGCACGCCACATAAGCTAGCAATGCAAGACGGTTATGATACCCAGTACTTTGTTGGTATTATAACTGATTTTGTTTTGCTGTCACAAATCCTCATATTTCTGAGCAATATTTCTCCATTTCTTAGCAAATTTTTCTAAAAACATAAACAGTAGGTTTTGTGGGATTTGGAGTACTTTAAGCAATCAGGCCGTACTTCAGCGCAAAAGGAGAAGAGATTAGTCTGGTAGCAGGTCGAAAACACAGGATCAAGTGAACCTGTACGCCCCTCTACGCCCTAATTTATGAAAGACTTCACCATTTTACACAATAAGAAACGAGGCGGGCGTCAGCTGTGGTGCTGTTCAGCGTGTTTTCAGGTAGGTAATTACCCACAGACCCTCAGGGTGCAACATTATCCAAAACATTCACCAGCTCCGTGAAGTCCTCTGAGGCGAGGGAGTCACTCAGAGGATGGATGCGTGCAAATGGTCGCCCCCCCCCCACTCAGAAACGCAGCTATAATTATTCCTAAACCCATTTTTCAGAGTGTGCTGATGAGAGGCAGCAGCTGGGACTGGACTATCTGATCCCCTCCACGTTCACAAAGTCAGATCCAGACCTCTACAGAGACCTCATTAGGAACTTTAACACAATGCAATATTTAATAGTACATATCCACAAATTTATCATACACTGCACTGTTTTTACGAGAAAAAAATAAAAAGAATCATACAGCCTGTCCTTTTCTTAAAAACTGATTTTTTCTCTAAATAAACCAAATAATTATTAGGTTTTGTACAATATTTAATTGTTAGCTAATTAAAACCCAGCTTGTTGATTGCTCACAACATATGAATATCTAATAGAATTTCATGGAAATCATTTCACCAACAAAAACATTTATTTGCAAATCAATAAATCAAACAAGTGTCCGGTTTGAGCAATATTTGATTAGGTTTTCTGGAGGATTCATTTATCTGTGTTTACCTTGCATAATCAAAATGTATTTTCCTAACGAATACTGAACACAAAACAACTCATTTATCCTATGAGTCAAATCTAATTTTAATACGAAGGAGAAGGAGGGGCTTAAGGGGGTATGTGAAACTACGTCTAAGAAAGTGTTCATGAATGGAACTAAATCCAACACAATGTTGTGTTTTTACCACAAATATAAGATGAACATGATCTGTTTTTTTTATTTTATTTTGTCAATGGGCAGGAGATGGTTGTAGTGGATAATATATATTATGTATATCACTATGTTTCATCATTTGACAATATGGAAGGTGTGACATGAACAGCAGGATGTAACAAACGTCACAGGGCTAATAAACACACGTTATTGTAGTCAGATTACTTTAGTAATGAGTAGTCTAATGCAACTACTATTTTAAACCAGTAGTCAGATTTAAGTTACTTATCTAATACAATATAATACAGTGGACCCCCCCATATGACATTAATCCGTGAAATCATCGTTGGACATCATTGGACAATAGAAACCTATGGTAATTATGTAATGTGTGCAAAACCCCAGGTATATTAAAAATGAGTAACACAATAGTAT
>JAPSES010054396.1:0-11645 GCA_029822895.1 Maxillicosta whitleyi | reverse complement strand
TATATACGACTGCGTGTGTATATTTGCTCACTGTACTCGCTGTATTAAATGTCCCTGATGTAAATAAATGAATCTATATGACGAGTGAGGATGGAGCAGGACTCTCTCCATCATCCTGTCTCCCAGTCACCCACGATGATTGAGGCCAATCAATGGCATCAGGACCTGCTTCTTTGCTCTTCCCCTCTTTTCCATTTGTGCCCTTTTGTAAAAAGGTATTAGCCCTCCACTCCAAATGCAATTCTCCCAGCAGAATCATCCCACACTACACCCGCACCTAATTGAGGGTTTCTAAATCCTCTTCTCCTTACCTATGGCTCAATCATGCTGAGATTGTATCATCCATAAACATTGTGGCTTTCATGAGTGTGGGTTTGTGTACCCTTTAGTGTGTGTGTGTGTGTGTGTGCATGCAGGAATTTATCCCAATGCCAAGCTCAAATATTTTCACAGCTTTGAGATTACAGTCTGATGCAAAATGAAAAACGGGGCATGCTCAACCTGAACTTTAAGCTTTGGAGTTAATTGAATTTCATGACATTTTCATATAAGTAAATTTTCCATTTTGTGGTTTTTCTTCCACTCTTATCACTGAATCCATAATACAAAATGAAATGCAACTAAATGATTGTTGAATGCCCTTTGTTTTACTCTCTCAGCGCCAAGTCATCCCCAAAAAGGTCAGGAATCTATGTTACTTTTGAAGCATGTCCAAGAAAATAATGATTATAGAGTGTTGGTTGTCAACTTAGTAGCTGACAGATGGATGTACTACATTTGTTCATTCATTTTCTCAATTGCTTCATTTTTCAGAGGGTCGCGGGGGTTCTATAGCCTACCACGGCTATCAACGGTCGAAGGCAGTGTGCACCCTGGATAATGTCGCCAGTGTTGACATATGGGTGCTCAAAACTCAAATAAGATGTAGACTAATGTTATGAAGCAAACTGGGTCTCTTTTAAAAATAAATATTTACTGAGATAAAAGAGAAACTATGTTTTTGAGATAAAACATTTTTATATTGTTTTTAATGCAAAAATCCGCGTGTAACATGGTTCAAAGGACGCAAAAAAAAAATATACACTATTGCTTGTTCAAATATTTGTTTATTCTCTCACAGAAGTGAAAATAATTACACCACTCATGATTTAAATGTGTTTAAACGAGCAGGTTCTGCATGTAACATGAGTGGAGACAATGGGTTACACGCGAAACCTGGAATGAGACTGCTAATTCCTGAAAATCCTGCATGTCTGGATTAGAAAAACCACTAGGATCCCAAAACTTAACACAATGTCTTTATTTATAGCCATATATAAGACCATTTCAGACCATGTTTTCCAAATCAAATGCACTGACACCTGGTCCTGGTCCTATTTTTGGCCCCTATATTTTATTAAAAATGCTTTCATTTTGGGATGGCTCAGAGCAAGAGTATAATTTTTTTTGCATGTATCTGAGGTCATTATTAGGTACATCTTGGATTAAAATACATCTAAATTTCTCTATTATTTTTGGGTCTAAAAAGCTGGGAAACTGCCAGATACCAAACAACCCAGTTTCATTGAAGTACCCACATACAGACGAGCAACTATTCATTCTCACATTCACACCTTTGGGTGATTTAGATTGACCAGTTAGCCTATTAAGTGCAAGTCTTTGGATGTGATGAAGTTGGAACACCAAGAGAGAACGCTTTAATAGAACATAAAATGCCATGCTGGGACAACGGACAATGTGATTTGCTGATGATCAAATTGAGCGTAAGAACATGGAAGGAAGGTGACAGACCAGGTGATCTGAGTAAATCACAAGCACAACCATCACAGAGAATGATCTGAAAACAACAGCATTCCCGGAGAGCTGCAGTTCTCTGGTTGAAAATGCTTTGTTGATGCCAGAGGTCAGGGGAGAATGGTTCCAAACCGAGGGATGCAGAAGAACGTCTCTGAATGTAAAACCTTGAATCAGATTGCAGCGGCATGCACAATCAGCAGCCAGTGCACAGAGTACTAGTTAGGTGTATCTAATAAAGCGGCCAGCCTGGGCAAATGCGCCATTAATAAAACATGAAACAAGAATCAGCGTCTACAGTTATAGGGCTCCGAGATGCTGTAAAGTCCATTATATAAGGAGAAGTCAATGTATTCTACAGTAAACGGAGCAACATGGTGAAACATATGGACTCTTCACCCCCCCCCCCCCCCCAGGTCTTTTGGACAGGGTGACACACTTCTGCCTTGGAGTTATAGTGAGCAGTGTCAGAGCCATTAGTTACCACAGAGGCGGGTCAGGGATCTCTTGGCTGTCTGCCTCGTATGGGCCCACAGAGACTCATCTGACTCTGATGATACCAAGGTGTGAGATTGTATACTTTCTGCTTCTCCTGTGACACTTATGTTTCCTGAAGAATGGGCTCCAGTGGCTCTTGAATGGCATCTGCTCTTCCAGGCTTTTACAGTCCGTTCAAGAGCATGTGATAATTTTTGTTATTCCTTAAAGCCCTAGAAATATTTTATTTCATGACTGCCAGATGAATTTTCCTCTTCCCTGTTAAGTGTACAACCATTTATTAAAATATCATCTTCTGCGTTTTTCATTTTTCAGTGAAAAATCAGGTATTTTCCAGGGTCACCTCATATAAATAAACTGCACATATATAACACTTTTCTACACCTTGTTACTCAAAATGCTTTACATAGCCTCACTTCCAACCATTCACACACACACTCATACACCAGTAGGTGGTGTATATTCTACTGTATTATGGAAGACCCTCCTGGGAGCACTTATGGCGCTTTTCCACTACATGGTACCGGCTCTACTCTACTCGACTCTACACGGCTCTACTCTACTCGGTATTCTTGTGCTGCTTTTCCACTTACATGAGACCAACTCATTTCAGCTTGACTCGTTACTCAATGGCGCGTTACTTCCATGTTGTCTGAGTTGCTGAAAACTTGCTTGTTGCGTATTTTCTCAACTGGATTTTTACATCCGCCACCAAAAACTGAATCTACATGACCGTATGGTGTAGTTTTGTTCTGTCATGATGTGGATTCATGTTTCGCTGTTTAATGTCTGATTTTTGTAAACCGCGGGTCACAGAGAAAACTGTCTGACCAATCAGTGCCTGCAGTGTTGTGACGTCATGTCTTGGTGTCGGTCCCAACATTTTGGAACCTTGACTGAGGTGGTACTAAAAATCTAGTATTGGGTCCTTTTTTGTGCCGTGTAGAGTCGGTACGATGTAGTGGAAAAGCACCATTAGAGAGTGGGAGCCAGGATTTGAACTGGCAACCCTTTGGCCATTGGACAACCCGCTCTAGCAACTGAGACACAGCTGCCCTTCATATGTCTCTCATGATTGACCGGTAGATCAAAATAGCCATGTAGGTAGATCATGTGTCATTCATTAAAAGTGATTGATGTACTGGTCATGCAGTCCAAGATCTGTGGTCAAGGTCACCATGCATGGTTAAGCCTGAGGTCACCTAGATGAGATAGAGCAAAATGTATGCAAGCAAAGTGAACAAGTTTCTTCCAGTTTAAATTTACAATAGAATATAAAAATGAGTAGGTAACCTGACCTCATAACAAAATCTCTTAAGTCATATTTTGATCTGCTTAAAATGAAGCAGCAGTGTTAAGAGAGTAAAGTTACACAGATGTCACAATTTTACTAAAAATATGACCTAGGCACTTAGACTATGATGTTAATGATATTCAAAGTGTTTGTCTGATCTGTCACAGTGTTATTGCTTTTCCAAAGATGAAAACTGTGGACACAGACTTTGGAATTGTTCCTAAATACCACAGAGCTGCCAACTTTTCAAAAAACCTTGGAGTGAGATTCTGTAGGACCTGACATTTACCAAGCCCCCCCCACCACCACCCCGGATACGTCCGGCTGTGTCTATAAAGAGGAGGATAAAAGAGGATAAAAAGCCAATGTCTTTAACTTTGTAGAAAGGCAATTTATTAAAGTTATGACCATTCACTGGTCTGCCGGGCGGCGGCTCCATTCCAAACATGGCGGATGCGTTTGCGCACTCCGTTGCTAAGTATCCGCCCACCCTTCGTTGCTAAGGGCCTGCCCACCCATGCGGCGTCTATCTATGAATGGGACTGAATGAGGATAGAAAATGCAGCGAATACTAGGGTGGGTTACAATGGTGCTTCTCAGCGCCATCTATCATCGCAAAGTTTACAGAGGAATGAACGCAGACCAAACATCTCTACCCAAATCGGATTTTTTTTAAGTGTAAGAAATGGATGCGCGGCATGAGTGCGTGTGAAGACAGGCAAAATTGTGTGTCACACGGCGAAAGCGTTTGAGTTGGCTGCTCTGATACCATGACTCCCCAAAAAGTGAACTGAAAAAGAGAGAGGTGAGGAGACTAAAATCAGTCAGTCAGACAGCATTATTTTTCCCACATGATGATTAAGTCCCAGTACTTTTCCACCATGAGCACAGATGGATTGAATTGTGGCATAAGGGTTCATGCAGTTCAACAAAGTACACCTATTATATTTTTCTTATCTATATAAGAAAAGACAAGTGGACTTTGTCTGTGTGTTTCAGGCATCACACAAAATCCAATTAGACCTGACAACTGCAGTTTGTCATATTTATGTAAATTTGGTCGAAGAAGAGATGAGTAAAAACGGCTAGTTGTTGGGACCAATATTTTAGGAGATATTAATAATTTTGGAATACTATAGCCTTACAAAGAATCATAGAATCATCACTGAAGTGGGTTACTTCGCAACATATGAACAATAGAACCACGTTGCCATGGTGTCAAATTCCATGTGCAGAAACAGACATGTCAACTGAGAGGTTATTAAACGGAAAATGTCAGTGAAATTTACCAAGAAAGTAAAATAATTAACTAGAGGATCTAGTATTCATTTCCCACAGATCAATGTGATAATATAATATAATACAAATAGAAATCAATATATATGTTTGGTGTAGCTAGATCATTTTAGAACTAGCTTGTGAAACAAAAAAGTGCATGCACCTGATATAAATGGTCATTAAAGCTCAGAGGAAATATTAGTATATTAGAGGTATTTTGGTAAAAGATTCCATCTGAACATTAAAACAAGCATCTACTGGTCATTGGTCAAACTATATGGGTTTTATCAACTAGTCGGTATTGTAGAACGCAACACTATTTGTTCTCTACGGAGCCTCTGAATGTCCAAAAAAACAGACACACACCTGAGAAACTGCATTTTTCTTTCATCATTGGCATGTGTGAATAAGTTTAGTCATTAAAAAAGTTGGCAAAAACAATGGCTATGTTCAATGTTTATCTTGATCCATTGTAATTGGAAGATAATTCAGTTACTCTGAAATGTGTGCTTTGACAATAAAAGTCAATCTGAATATCAATCTGAAAAACAATGAAGAGAAAAATAAAATATGAGAAAAAAAAAGTTGCTAAACAGTAGGTGTTTGAACCTTCTGTTTCACACCTTTATATTTAATTGAACTAAACTGAAGACAGACACGTGTTTTTATTTATGCACAAAAAAACAAAAACTAAAGCAACAAGATTAAAATATTAAAGTAAGTTTTTGCTTCATGTGCTTGTTTGCCTGTCCTTCATGTCTCATCTCTGCTTTTGTAAGTGCTGGCCAAACCCATTTTAAAAAATGAAGCTGTCTTTCATTGACTGTCTCTGTTATATCAGTCCTCTACCAATGTCACAGCAGCTGCCATTTCATAGGGCTGTGGCTATTTTTAGCCTTCATATTATAATTTATTCATCCTGTGCACCTCTGAATCATCAGTGGCACTGACACCTCAATCATAAACATAAAAAAAAAAAAAAAATAGACAACACAGGACTTGACAATAAAGGACAAAATGAAAAGAGCAGAACACAAAATGAAGAAGTAAAATCACACCTCTATAGTGCAACTATACAAGGAGTAAAACTCAGGGCACAAAGTAGTTTCATAAGAATGAGGTTATATCTGAGCTATTGTTTCGAGGTTACATTCTGTCCAAGTACTTGTACTTTCTTCTTCATTATATTCAGCTACAGTTTTATTTCAATGCTGTATGAATCAGCACTTTCAATGCCAACTTTCAGGGCCAGTTCAAGACGCAGCACGGCCTTATTGCAGCAAAAGTACAACAATAAACATGTGAAGGCCTTGATGGGGGTGTACCGTCATTCATGGACATGTGCAGGGAACAGGGAATAGTTTTATTTTCATTTTCATTGCTGACAGAAGTGTAATCGCATCTGTTCAGAGCATTTATACGTTTATCAGAATCATCTGCTAGAGGTCCTGCAGTATTGTGTTTACTTTACAGCTGATTGTAAAAGGAGTTCATATATATTATTAACCCATAAAAACACAAACACATGAGACCCAGGAAAGTGAAAATTTGAGCTTTTCCATATTAAACAATTGTCTTGATTGGATTGAGTTTTGTTTTTTGTTTGTTTTTTTACACAGGCATACATTTTTTACATTAAATTTGTTTATTTATTCAAGGTTCAAGACCCAAGTGAACCCTTGGGAAAGGATCTTTATGCTATACATCCCAATAGCCACAAGGGGGCGCAAGTCCCATTATGCTGGTTCCAAACCCAGATGTGTCAGGAAGGGCATCAGGCATAAAAACCTGATTCGCTGTGTTGACCCCGAAAGGGAAAAAGCTGAAAGAAATAATCAATTTCTTCATGGAATGTCCTTTGCAATGGACAGCATGTTTTAAACTTTAAAACTGTCAAACTTCTGTCCCTTAAACAGGACAAAAATGAATTGCTGGGTCTCAGGAGGATGTACCAGTGACCAAATCACTGATGTAAAATGTTTAATACCTGTTGATCCACCAATTTTATCAATACATGTAAAAAAAAAAAAAATTGGTATAAAACAGTTTTTCAACTTTTGATGGTGATCAGATATGACCCATTTGGATGTTTAGAGGCTCTGTAGTTACCATAGAAACACTGTCATCTTCTACAACAGGGTGTCAAAGTCATTTTCGTTCAGGGGCCACATCCAGCATAATATAATACAAAGTAGACCTGACCAGTAAAATAATATGAAAAAGAAGATAAGCACTTATAAATGTCAACTGCAAAGTTTTCCTTATGTTTTTGAATGAAAAAAAGTACATTTCTGAGATGAAAATATTGACAAACTATATTTGAACATAACATGAACAAATATCAACCTGAAAATTCATAAGAAAAACAAACACTTTTAATAATATATTATATTAATTATTACAATTATATATTTTATTGAAAGAAACATCAATATCATCACAATATTTTTTGCTTTTCCTTAATAATTTGTTGTTCAAATTAATTTTTTTTTTTTTTCCAAATTAAAGAAGAAAATGCGCAATTATATTCTTGTTATATTCCTATATTACTATGATGATAAAGTTAGGTTTTGTTTAGAACAACAAACAAATTTTGGTAACAAAGATAGATATTTTAACAATATCAGTGGCTGCAGTGAGTCTGTCTCCACTGCACATCTCATAACATTAAACTATATAAACTGTGCAAAAACAGAAACATTGCACATTTTTCTTTTCCAGTCCAATCCTTGTCCATTTTCCAACCCTAAACACTTTGTCTAGTGACAGAACACTGTGGCAGTAGATTTGTTTCTTGTATGTCTCTAAAATGAGTCCACGATGCTCCAATGCTAAAACATTAATTCCACCTGCTATATGTTCTAACCTAAAAAAAAAAAAAAAAAAAAAAAAAAACACCCAGGAATAATCCCATGCCCCCCCGGGCAAGCCTTTGCACCTCCCATAGGGGACCCACCCCATAGTTTGAGAAATACTGAGTTATATTTGACTGAAAAAGTCACTTGAAATGTAATCAAATGTAATCTCAGCATAACAATTAAAATGCAAGATTAGTAAATTAAATATAAGAAAATAAGTTTTTCACTTGGGAAAAATGCCAAATTGAGATGATAGTATTCTAAAAAATGGTGATAAATCACTCATGAAAGCTTAAATACAGTGAAGAACTGCCACAAAAATAACATTCTTTAAGAATTAAATATAGAGGTGGTTTTATTTTGACACTAACTTTGTCGTCACCCTTATATTGAATAAGTTACAACTATATATATAATATTTTCTTACATGTTTCAGCTTATTCGTGTGGCTGTTTGCTTTCTTCAGTCTGTACACACACACACCGTCAGCCCTCCGGCTTGTTTTGGTGTACCTGTTAGTTGTTCTTGTAGCTTATTGGTAGGTGGAACTGTCAAGTCAGTTCAATTGGAAACACCTGGGTCCGATTTTCCTCAAGGCAATATAAAAGCTGCAACATCACTGAGAACAGACTCTGTCCCCTGTGTTCTGGTCTGTGTCTTTAGAGTTTTCTGCCTTCCACATGTTTAAGATGCTGATAGAACATACACGCCGCCCCTGATTTTATTTCAGTAAGAGTCTGGAAAATTGTGCACGGAATGCCAGTTTATTTAGATAGTTTCTCAGGTAACTGTTGCATACGCATTCAGAACGGAGGGGGGGGGGACAAACACTGAACTTTAGTGCCACCAAGTCACATGTGATACCCCAATGTGAGCTGTGTAAATGTAATGATAAATAGTATCTCGGCGTAATCCTAAATGAGACGCTCTTAATGATGTGTAAATGATCACACCATGAGTTGTGCTTTAAGCTAATTTTCTCTCCTACCAGGTAGCTGATTACAGATAATTGCATTCACCTTGCACCCCTGGTGTAAATCACTCCCTGATTAGATGGATTGAACGTAAACCAGCAGGCATCTGAGAGGGTCTAATTCTGCATCTATATGGGTCCAATTTTATGTCCCGTCCACACTAATGCAGTGTTCTTGTTTTTGGTTTTCAAAATGGATTGTGCACATGTTGGCTTCTTACCTGCACTTAATTTTTTAAATTTATTTTTACATCACAGATTTTGGGATTTGTACATGTGTTCAGGGAAAAAAAGGACCGATTGGGAAAACAATGTTGTCACACTGAGTTTTGTCTGTTTAAGGGGTCAAACCCACTTTAATTAGTCTTCGGTTCATTTATTTATGTATTTGGATACTAATAGTTCATAAAGTTTGAATTTGCTGCAAAACTGTCTTTATATTGATTGTGGCAGATGTGGTGTGGATTCCTACAACCTGTTTTAATTCCTTTGTAGTTGCGTCACGACATTTGCACATAAGGTCAAAACTTCCGAGACTTCTCTAAGTGTTTGTCAGTAGCAGTGGTTCTAGTAAAAACTGAAAGTATGCCCAGACTTTGAGCCAATTACCTCAAATATTCAGTATTAATGAACATAAGTGGCTGTACAGGAGAGAGCGGCACAGTGGCTCATTTGCATTTAAAGGGCCAGATTTGGCAATACCCGTTTCTATGAATACCAAAATACATGTATGCATGGCCTATGTAACATGAATATTGTGACGATAGTTTTTTTGTTGTTGTTGTTGTTGTTGTTTTTAATCCCCTGGTAAAATTTTTATTTATTTATTTATTTTTTTTTTGGTTTACACTCTTAATTCATTATAATTGACATGTTGACATCAGCCCGACTGTTGCTACAATGTGTGAGGGGTTGGTTTTGTTTTGATGGCGGAATAAATATAATAATAATAAATATTTCGAAAACTGACAGAGGGCAGTTGCCTCTGCATTTGTCACCTGCCCTCTAATATGAAATTCCAAAGTCTAAGGGTCTGCATTGATTTCGTTCTGGTCCCTGGATGTTGAAAATGATCCCCGACAGCTCTTCATTAAGTGGAAACTCAGGAGTGAAAATGGGCTCAAACAAATCTAATTAAACACCCACTTCATTGTGTAATGATAGATGCCCCTGAATGAGGTATTTGATGAATCTAAGGTCATGGGGACAGTTATCCAATCCCCACATTGGTGGTATTTAAATGCCACCAGTTGAATATATTCTCAAAAGTCTCTGGAAAATCATTTTGCTATTGTTTATTTACATCAAATATAAATTGTAGTTAATTCCGCTGGATGCGAACGGCACTAATGTTTTTGTCATGCCAAGCGTGGTTGAGTTGGTTTACAGTGTGAAAACGATAGTGGTTTATACTAAGATGTTAATTTTACCGTTATCCTACTGAGAACAACAACATGAAAGCACTTCTATGTTTACATCTGTGTTTTCTCATAATACTACCATTTAGTAAACAATCAAGTTTATACATCCTGAGACTGAGCACAACCACTGCTAATTGTTTGTCACTGAGAGAATATACAGAGGTTTTAAAGATCAATTAACAAAATAATATTTTATTTTTTTCCTTTTCCGTTATTATTTGTTGTGCCAACAAATCTGCAGCCAGTGTTCGACAGCGATACTTCCAGGATGAACAAAGTGTGGGTGTAATTCAGAACATTCACTCTCATTAAACGCAACAAAAATCTTTATATCCCTATTGTCGAAAGGTTACAGGAGCTATTAACCCATAAAGACCCAAATGTACACCGGTGACCAAAACCATCGACTGATCTAAAATGTAGAACCACAAATCCTATGGATACATGGAAATAATTGGTGTAAATTGCATTTGTTCACACCGCTCCTTACCTCCATAGTATTATAAGTACTGTAAATTCTGGACTATAAGCCACAATTTTTTTCCCCATGCTTCAAGCACTGTGGCTTATATTTCATTGCGGCTCATGAGGATTTTACCTTCAACCGGGTGTGGTGGGCGATTACTCCATATTGTTGCTGATGGCAGCTCCGAGTACTGTTAATAGGGGAAGTACCACAACCTTTAGCCAGCCTCAAATGGACATGTAATCTATTGGTCAACTGATATGGTAATTTCTCTTAACTGCGGAACTTGTGCTGCCATCAGTAACATAAGGGAAAACTGTAACGACTAGTGAGAGAATAGATGCCGTTGCCGGCTTCGTCCTTCTCCTTAAGTTTTATTTTGACAGTTCCGGATATATTAGGAAGCAAGCCATTTCAGGAAACAGGCATTGCAGTACGATGAATGCATGCCCCAGGAACTGGACCCATCCTGCATGTGAAGTTGAATATCATGCATGTCCTGTATACGTCCTTATATGGTGTGTGTGTATGTGTGTACTATAGCATAGTGTTGGCTTTTTGTATATTTTAGTATTTCTTTGTAGTTTTTACCCATCTGCCAACTTTTGGCCGAAGTAATATTATAATTGTTTAGTCGTCTATCTGTTCATTCAACAACATAATCACATTATCTGAAGAACGTATTGACATGTCGGCACCAAATTCATACTGTGGATGCATCTTGACATGGAGCAGAAGCAAATTGTAAATAGGTGACTTTGAGCAACTTTTTCAAGGTCCAATGGCCTTGTGTAGTTCTAATATCTGAGTACTTTCACATATAAATAAAGACAATCTCATCTAAATTATCAGAATCAGAATATCCTTTGACATTTCACATTGTAAAAGGAAATTGGAGCGTCTCCTATCAGTGCAAAATGTGTGAAAAAATATGTAAAATATTACTAAAAAAAAGTAAACCAGTAAGATATAAGATACAATATTTCCAAGGTAAAGATAAAATATGTACAGGACTTCACACCAGAGTAATAAATATATAAAATCTGAAATAAGTGAGTAATTT
>JAPSES010054386.1:0-11645 GCA_029822895.1 Maxillicosta whitleyi | reverse complement strand
GGCTTGGTAATTGTCAGGTCCTACAGAATCTCACTCCAATGTTTTTTGAAAAGTTGGCAGCTCTGGAATTCTGCTAGTGGGAACTGGTTCTCAAAAAGAACCAGTTCTGGATTCCCATCCCTAACAGTGACGCGGTGCAAAGTTACCGTATTTATCACTGAAGGAAAAATCCTCACGTATGCATCCCTGAATGAACAGGCCATGCAACTATGGTGTTCATCTTCACTAGGGCTGTAAATTACCTCAAAGTGATTAGCCTTTCTCTTTCTGTAGCAACAAAAATAGCAAGATGCCATCAAAGAATAGTTCTGTAGAGTTCTAATATGGGAGGTTAAACAGTGGATGAAGTGTTGAAATGAATTAGCGAGTGAGGAAATGCAGAACAGCGCTAGTGTCAAAAAGCGAGTGGTTCTTTTCTTCCAGTGTCAAACCGCCAGCGCCAGCAGCCGTTAACGGACCCACTGTAATGCCTTTTTTAGTAAGGCAATCGGAAAAGAATGGCCGTCATGGCATTTATAAACATCAAGTTGGTCGACATGATTAAAAGTTGAAGAAGTCCGAAGATAGAACTGGGAACGCTCTGGCCAGGTTATTGATTCCCACAGTTTATAACAGGTGACCTGCCCAAGGCGTAGATCTCATCAGATCATAGACTGATTTAATTATTTTTATGTCCTGGCCATCAGATGAGTTTCTTAAAGTTGAGACATGTGCAGACGACTTACAGCTCAAATAAGCCGAGATGACTTTAGTCTTATTTTGTAGGAGGAGGTTAGTGTTGAAACAGGACAGAGTATGTGTTAATAATGTAGTAACAATCATACACACTGCATTTATTATGTTTTGATGGATTTCTTAACAAATGGCAAATGAATTGGTTTCCAGACAAAAAAATTAAAAATGAATAAATGTAACACTAGAACAATTTCACATTAAACCCAATAACTTCCTCAATCTCTGTTATTTTTCAAGCATAATTTGTCAAAAGGAGTTCCTGCACGGTATATATAATGTTAAAGAAAATGGTGAAACGGCAAATGGTGATTCCCAAAACCAAAAAAATATATATATATATATCTTACTTTTCTGTCGCGGTATAATAGAAAAATCTGAATCTTCCATTTTTTTTAACCCTATAGTGACCACAAGTTTTGTTTTGTGTGTTTTTTTTTTCCTCAAAAGATATTCAATTTTCAAGATTTTCAAACTTACTTACTTACTAAAACCAGCTTTCAAACGCATTTTTCTTCTTGGCTTTTAAATAGAAACATGCCTTGAAATGGTGTTAGGATTGAAGGAGCACATGTCTGCCATCTATAGGTGGGAGGTGGTAACAACAGCCGGTAAATGTCTGGAGTTGTGGTCTGTTTCATGAAGTTCTGCTGCTTGTTGTGGTATTGCTCAAAGTTGTTCATCAATTCCACAAAATATCAGCAAATAATTTAATAATTTATGACTGATTAACCAATTATCTCAGCTATTGGATATTAATCATTTATAACTGTGCCAGTCTTGATGAGTAACTGTAATTTAATGAGGATTTTCTGGCCAATTGTAAATTATTAAATGAGATTTTATAAATTAAACCATTAGGATAGAGTGAATTCAGGCTTTACATTATTAAAAAAGGGGCTGGAATATAAGATGTCGTAATAGAATTTTATATATTAAGATATATATCATTGAAATAAACATTTTTATTTCTTTATTTAAAATTTTTAGGGTTTGTTTTGTTTATATTTATCATCTAAGATGTTTGACTTTGATAAATATCCTACAACTAGGTTTCTGAAATAATTTTAATATACTTTCAATAAATAACCATTTTACAGTCTAGTTTGGTCAACTCTCTTACAAGAAATATTGATGTAGTCTTTTTTGTAATTATTATTTTACAAGAATTGACCTGAACATTTTTATCGTGACATAACATGCTGCTTGGCTTATACAGAATAATACCCCTGTTTCAGTCCCTTCGCCCCTTCTTACATTTCTAATTTCTGCCCCGATTGACAAATACTGATCTACATGATCAGCTAATTAAATACAGGGGGAAATACATGATTTACACTGAAAAATGTTAAAGAGATAAATACAGAGTAATACATATTTTTTAATCTCTTTGTGTTTATTGGTTTTTAAAGATATTAACAATCAAAAAACAGGGAGGCAAATACAATATAATACAAAAAAACAAAACAAACAAAAAAAAAGACATATATCCTGGGTTTGAAGAAAGATCTTTTTGAGAACAGATGGTAGAAGTGGACATCTTATCTGGAGAAAACATAAGGAAACTGGTTCATTTTTTTTTTAAATGAATCTTTTTTTGTATACACCAAAAGGGGAATATTATTAACTATATTATCATTATTTTATTTCTTTAAATACAGAGTCATATTACAATAAAAGGTGATAAATCACTTAAGAAAAGTTAAATAGAGACAAAAATAGTAAGAAAAGTAACACTGGGTCTTTAACCCTTGTGTATTCCTTGGCGTCAATTTAACCCCAGAATGTGGATGTGGAAGGGTTAAGGGACTTTTATATTTACTTATTCATGTATTTATTTATGTTTTGTGAAATCTCACTGATAAATAAACTGGTATTGCTTGCTTCCTTGTACTGTCTTTGGCAGAAAAAACTAAAAAGTGATAAACAGTGACAATAGTTACATTTACAGTCACTAGTTAAGTCCCTAACACACATTAGTAGTAGCTACAGTGTAAAGCCGTGTTACTTCCAAATCCCTCATGGATGGTCCTCTGTAAACGTTAAGGTCTGTTACGCATCCGTAGACCTTCACCGATCCTCACACACCTCGGCCAACGTCCAGTCACTCAGGACAGCTGCTGCTTTTGACGCTTCTCCGCTGTTTTAGCTCAGAGTAAAACCTGGAATATAAAAGATGAAGTTCTCATGTTAGAGAACAGCTCGTTGGCTGTTTGTGATGTGTGCAATTGCATTTAACTGTATGCCAACTTTTATCTTATTTTCTACCACAGAAGTACTGTGGCCACGGGCCTATTCCCGTCCCATCTCTTTACTCACCAAATAGGCTTTTGCATGTTGTCAACCATCAGGATAAACACACTCTCCAGCCTTTGTTGGTGCATTTTTCTCCTCTTCTCATTCTTATATTCCTCATGCGAGAAGAATGAGGTATTACTTCTGCACTGGCTTTCTCTCACTCCTCTGGTTTTGGTTAATCTAATATCTACATTGGAACATTTGCTTCAAGTGCTTTCACCTGCTACACGTTCACCAGACTTCGGCATATAAAACACAACTTTTTCCTTGGCCTTTCTTTGATAGAGATTACAATGTCACAGCTCTCGAATGAAAGAGAACTGGGTGTCAATCTCGCACAGACTGAAAGTCTTTAGTGTGCTGTAGGAAAGTTGTATTGAAAAATAAATCCACTGTCATACCAAGTACAAGCATTTACATAAGAAGTTGAGGGCTCGTAACGTTAGGTGTTTAGTCAAGAAATGACTCGAGGTATTCTCTATGCCTTAAAGGCTTTAAAGAAAATATTGGCTTTGTCAAGGGTCCCTGAAGAGTCCTCTAACCAGGGTAAAAATGACATGTTGGTTTATTCCACCTCTTTTCTTTGGCATCTGTGTTTTTTATCTGTGTCAGGGAGTGTCTGCGGCCAAAAGATAATGAAAGTACAGCAAATGATAGCATTGTTTTTTTAACGTAAAGGCAGTCAAATAATTTAAGACAAAATGAGCCTGTTTAAGTGACCATAAAAGTCAGATAACTGGGAGTAATCAGATTAATTGTAATAAACAGGTCTGAGGTGTGTACGTGCCCTGGTTTAGGCGCCTCAGTCCATTATCGTATTTCTTTTGGAGTACGTATGAACATATCAATGGTAGACTTAAATGTCCTATTGTCTTCCACTCATGTTTGGCTTTGTAACTTCTGTTCACTATGTTTTTAAATGTGTTAACACATGCACAGAACAAAGTAAGTCAGATTAACCTGTATACATGCAGGAAGACATCGGAGTATTGGGGAGATGTCCGATGTCTCATAATCAGATTGTTGCTGTTTATGTGATCACATTTGAGTTCTCTGTTTAACTCTTTAAAACCTGACGTGTCACCACTGACACACCCTGCACGTATACAGTTTGGATGGCAATAACTTTCACTGTTTGTGCAATTGGAAAAATCTCAATAGTTTCTGAACCAGAGACATTGCATTGCATAGGTTTTATTGGGTCATTATAATAATTTCACTTGTGTCTTTATTAGAAACTCTAGAAGAAGCCGTTTTAGCAGAATTATAACATGTAATAAATTGTAAATGACTGCTAGATTTTGAAGGATCTGGAAATAAAAAAAAGTGCTCCTGAAAAATGGGCAAAAGGACTCACTCACAGTTTATTTTCTACTCTTTTAGTCCAATAATAAAAAAAAAAAGTCCAGGCGGAACATTTGAGGCTTAGGGATTAAAGGGTTAATTGGCAGAGACAGCACCACAGCATGTCTTTACCCACTCAAGGTTCCCATGATGAAGATCTTGTGACAACTAAAACAGTCTCCCTCTGGTCAAACAAACTCCGTTTTACTCCTGCAGGTATAATCTGGTATTTATTCTGCTCTTCTGAAGACAGCGATGTGTCCAGGTGGAGCACAAAGGTGAACATGTAGCTCCAGAGTGTTTACAAAGGTTGATTCATCCAAGCCTTTGCGCATTCTGTTTGGACGGTCAGCGAGGTAAACTTTTATTTTAACTGCCCGCCTCTCAGAGATGAAGGGATAGCATGGGAAATGTGTTACAACTAAGACAAGGTTTCCCTTTAGTTTTTCATCTGGTATAAAGACAACACAGCCTTAGATATCAACAGGTGTGGGCTTTTGTTTTAGTTTGCTGAAAATTCTGCTGTGCTGCCATACACCTTTGTAACTCCAACAGTTTTATTGAACAACAGTGTTGTATCACTTCATTGTCTGTCTGAAATGTAAGATTCAAATTATATTTAAAATTCACATTTGTTGGTGTGCTTAGGATTGAAGTCAATGTTGTGTTGGAGCTGGACGTCAGCTAACATTAGCTAGCTGGAGCTAATTGCAGTTAGATTTGCTACGATACAAATTCTCAATTAATTTATCAATCATTAATTAGTTGACCTTATCGATCAATTAATGATTAATTGATAAGCAATGATTTTCCCGAAAACCTGAAATTTCTCCTTCAATAAGGTCTATAAGAATAATAGCTAAATATTGTTTATATACTTGTCCTTAATTATTGATTTATTGTACTGTTCGATGCGATTCGATATGGGTAATGGCATTCATGGAGTAGAACTAAATAAATTCTGCCGAGAAATATTATAAAATAAATGCATCTGAAGAGGGGCAGTTTGGAAGAAATGGGCCACGATCAGGTTTGATAATTATGCCGCGGTGTTTTAGCGTAGACAAGCCGGCAGCCTTTGGACAGGTGTGGACAGGCGGAAAACGCCCCCAAAATTCAACCTCAGTGTTGAAGCGTAGTTTAGGCAGTGGCGCCTCCTAATGTCGACTCTACAAACACCACTGTGGAAAAGGGCAATCAACCAACAGTGAATGTAAGTTAATGGAACAAATTCTTATCAACAATTAATTGACAGTTGATTAATTATTTACGTCCCTACCATGTTCTGAATATTCTGAATTAGACTGTTTTTTTTTTTTTTTAAATAGAGCATTTTAAGACATGGGGGATATGCCAACAGTGTTTGTGTTTTAAGGGGATTCTTTGGTTGCCTATACAGTGTATTTGGAAAATGTATCTAATTTGCATATATTACTGCAAATTTCAAACCTCATTTATACTCAGCTGGAGTAAAGACAAACATGCTCTTGAAAAAAAAAAAACACACTTCAGTTCTGTTCAGAAGGAAAAACACACCTATTGTCAGACATTATGAAAATGGACATCAATAGGTTTGTAGATATGAGCAAATATCAAAAAGTCGACCTTTTGCAGCAGGTGTTTGAAGGAACAAATCAGAGAGGCTGAGTTCACACCTGAGCATCTGACACCTGTGGAAAGCACCATTTTTAGTGTGGTCAACATGGCTGCATATAACAGTAATATTAACAGGATAATAGTTTTTGTAGTTATGTAAACTTAATGTTGCAGCTGTAGAGGAGCAGAAGAGACGCACTGAAGAACACTATTAATGGAAAACCTGTCGTTTATATAGGAGGCTGTTACCATGGATTATTGTCATGAATACAGTGAGGTTTTGCTAATGTAAACACATGACCACTTCCCAATGCAAGCTTCACAAAAGTACAACTAAAATAAACTGGTCAGTAGGGGTGGAACAGTACAGAAACATTTTTCGTTCGGCACGTTTTCGATACATATTTGGTAAAGTGAAAGAGACCAATTTCAGTTTTACATTTTGCACACTGCTCTTGTTTTGTCGACTTATCTATCCATTGACATAACTGACAGGGAATCTGAAATGCTCCCAAATCGGAGACTTTAGAAGAGACGGAGGGTCTTCCAACTCCAGCTTTGTACCTGTGACGCTGCTCTGCGCTAACGTGATGCTTCACCTTCAGCACGTGTACGGTGCGTGGTCCGCTTTGACATCCGTTTAGGATATTAAATACTACACATGGGTTCCACTTGTGGCCCACCCTGTTCATACTGTGCACATTCCACTTGAAGGTTCGTGTGGAAACTTAAGGCGAGTGTTTGCGTTCTTCACGTAGGCTACATTTATTAGTTCGGTACAAACGAGGGCGCCCTTACACCCCTACTGGTCAGTGATCCTGGTAGGCTAATTACATCGACCAACACTCGTTTCCTAGATGTTTTCAACACACCCTTGAGATTTTTTGTACTTTCTCTGCCTTCGTGATAGTTATCGCTGACATATGCTCTGCTTCTCATTATGTATGACAGGTTCATATTAACTGGACATCAGAGGGTTATTAAACGAACCATCAAAGAAAGACTGTTTTGATGCATCCTCAGGCTGTTCTATAAATTTAGCTCATATATGGTGTTTATGTCATGACAGCTGGGGGCTGGACCTCAAACATTTGACTAATTATTCACAGGCAATCATAATGTCAAATAAGATACTTTTTTTTTGCAGTAACTTAATTTGTTTAAAATTCTGTTTAACCCATAAAGACCCAAACATCCAACATCAACGGGAATCATCTACTGATATGAAATGTAAAAAAAGGGGCTGGAACACAAGATGTAATATAATTGAATATATTATGATATATATCATTGCAAAAAAAAACATTTTTTATGTCTTTATTTTTCATTTTTAGAGTTAATTTTGTTTATTGTTATCTAAGATGCACAAAACATTAGAGTTTGTTCTTACTCAATGACAATTTAACTGATAAAAGTCCTACAATTAGATTTCTGAAATAATTCTTATATCCTTTCAATAAATAATCACTTTAAACAATAAGTTACAGTCTAGGTTGATCAAGTCTCACTCGGGATGAAAAATCAGCCTCGAAACTTGAAAGAAATATTGATTTAGTCTTTATTGTAATTATTTTACAAGAATTGACTTGGCTGTAGATGATTTTGACAGAAACTACAGTTTGCATTAATCAGACTTTATTACAGCTGTGGCTGAAGAATATGAAGAAATAGACAATGTGACGCAGGTTAATCAAAACCATCTAACTGCTATGTTCTGCATCTGCACAAAGATGCATGTTCTTAACTGTTTTTGCATTACATTTCCTTTTCTGTCTTACTTACCCGACAAGAAATCTGTAGCTTTTTATATCCACAGATGTTGATTATCCTGCAACACATTGAATATTTACTGCATTTATTCTAACCATAGCAATGCAGGATGGATACACAAGTCCAGAGTCCACTCTATCTATAAATTATTCCACCTTCATGTGCTGAATATGTAACCCCTTACAGCGCTGCACACCTTCCTCGTTATATGTCACTGCAGGAGACAGATACACTCACCACAGTTCAAGGTAAAACATTTCATTGTGTTGACAAGCTGGAGCTGCGTTTCGGTGAGCCTGCCTGTGCCTGAAAGACGTGTAATTTGGTATTCTTTCTCAGAAAAACTGGCATTGTGACAGCCTCTGTCAGTGTTCTGTGCTCAGATCACTTAACTGGAGGATCTGGATGCCTCTTAAAAATCAAAGGCCAAGTAATGACGGAGCTGACGCAACATTTAGAACTGAAACGGCTCGTGTGCAAACTGATGCTGTAGAGGAAGCAAAGGGTGTAGAAGTGCTTTCCAATGCAGTCCTATTACAGATTTAACCCCAGAGGTGCACGCCTCCTGTGAACTGGTATTCTGGAAATTATAGTTGTGCTTACATCCAGTCTTTCCCACAGAAACTCGCTTGCGTTTGCAGACCTTTTGCTTTCTTACAATTTGTTTGTTAATTTCCACATTTCTTTGTGCCAGCATCGTGTTGTAGATCAGTCTTTATAAAATGGGGCTACTTGGGAGAAGCTGGGGGTACTTGAAAATTTTTGTGAAAAATACATTAAATAAGTCGTCATCTACTTGAGATGTAAATGAGAATTAATGGTGACATTTAAAACAACAAATATTTAAAAAAAAAAATACACACACAAGCTTTGGTAACATTTTAAGAACACATTTTTACTTTATATCATTCAAGATGAGTTTATTTGAGTAAGTAATCATTATTTTTTTGTTGATGAAAGGTTGATTTATTCATTAAAAATATATTTTTTTTCTCATCAATGAACATTTAAAATTAAATATATTTTGTTTGTTGACAAATATTTGACGACAAAAATACAAACACCTTTGGCACAGGAACAAATTTTGACTCATTTTTTTCAATCAAAAATGCTAAAGCGAGAGTTGGGGATACCTGGCTAACACTCAGCAGGTAGAAAAGGTCATCCAGTGAGTTTAAACTCAAATCCGTTGTGCCCTTGGGCAAGACACTTCACCCTTCTTGCCTCCAGTGCCACTCACACTGGTGTATGAATGTTCGACAGTGGTTGGAGGGGTCGTAGGCGCGAACTGGCAGCCACGCTTCTGTCAGCCAGCCCCAGGCTATAAATGTAGTTTACCACCACCAGAGGGACAATGTGAGAGTGAATGAATAATGCGTCAATAACGTAAAATGCTTTGGGTGACTTGAAAAACATTATACAAATCTAATCCATTATTATTATTATTATTATTATTATTATTATTCATGATATATACAGACAGACAGACAGACAGACAGTTAATAGTTTGAACACACCTTCTCATTTAAATGACATGAGGTGGACCACAGATGGCCAACAAGAGCACAGCATCACTGGGAACTCCTTCAAGACTGTTGGAAAGCATTTCAGATGATTAGCTCATGAAGCTCATCCACAGAATGCCAAGAATGTGCAAAGCCAAAATAAAAGCAAAATGTGGCTATTTTGAAAAATCTAAAACATGCTTTGAGTTGTGTCACAATTATGCAAATGCAATGATTTATTTATTTATTATCGGGAGATGACACGTCATCATTCCATAAACATGGTGACAAACGGAAATATCATGTTGATTTACAGATATATTCATTATTATTTTGTATTACCCCTCTGATTTGAATTTGGAATATTTATCTTAATAATTATTTTTTTTAGATTTATTTACTTATTGAGACCTAATCTTGTTAAAATTATTTGAGTTTTTCCAAAAATGTTCATCTTGAGCTACTCAAATTTTAAGCAGTAGTTAATGCATTTAATGCAAAACCAGTTACATTATTGGAAGATGAGTATGACGGACACAGTACCTGCCCTCAATAAATGTTTTCTAGTTTTATGCTTTTTTAATGTGTTATGTTTGTACATATATATCTATTAAGTTAGTTAAGACTATATATATGTATGCCATAGATAAAAAAAATCTTACTATGAAGACTTGAAACAAATACATATATTCTGCTTACAATCCTCTGATACTATTTTCTTATTTCAAGAATATATCTTACTGCATTGGCAGATAATTTAACTTAAAATACGATATTTTAACCTGCTGAGTTTATTTTTCTTATTTTTGTACACGTCTTTTTTTGCAGTGTGTCTTTTATTATTGTTTTCATTGGCAGAAGTTACATGTTGTGTGTGTATTTTGTTGTTCTAGGTCACCTTTTCTAATCCGACACCCTGTAGTCCAGTGTTTGTGCCAAACCGACAGATCCAGGGCTGTACAGTGCAACAATTCTGTCACATTTGCTACTAAAAATCATTCTGTGCAAAGAGAAATATGCATCCACAAGCAAAAGTGTGAAGGAGTTGCACTGGTATCATGTCTAAAATAGTAGGGAAAACTAGGCTATATTACTGTCTCTTGTCCTATTCATCAGTTGTTGGAACAATGCTTCATGGGAGTTGTAGTTCTATTCTCAGTCTGAACATAAATGAACTAGTTTTCCAGGAAACAGCGACATTTGCATCATTTTTTATAACTAAGAACAAGAAGAAGCCTCAAGCAAAACCTCAGTATGTCGCAACAACGATGTGGGCGGGGCCGTCTATACATAACGGCACTTACGCTAGCGTGAAAACGAAACTGAAACTCAACATACTTTGGATTCCTCACTTCTGTTCATGTCTTATACAGCAGATTTTCACATGTTCCACTGTAGTGACCAGTATGCACGAACGGGTTAAATCCATCCTGTCATGTTCAGGTGCAGGAAAAATAAAGGTTAAATCCATTTAATTCAGGATAATTTTTGTTGTTGTTCAACTTTGGTAAAAATTTCTAATCAGTGTCAAATTAATTTAGCCAATATAAACATTAACTAACTGTCCAACTGTGTGTAAAATATTATTATTATGATTATTTTTTTGGCACTACTAACATTTTTAACTTTCTAGCACCAGCGCCACCACCTAAAAAAGCACAGCCCCGAGATCCGTAATCATTCTTTCACAAAATGGTGGTCTGTGGTGCCATCTTGGTTGGTGTTCTCATCTCCAGGTCACATGAATGATGTCAATAATAACTGCATTATATCTGAAGTATTTTCATGCAGATATCACATACTAGACTCATGTGTTTTACTGCTCTACTGTTTTGTTTGTTTGTTTTTTTTTTTTGTTTTGTCTGGACAGCATTTTAACTTCGTAAAGTAGCACCGATAAATGTGGGATTTGGTAGCGGCTGCCGTTGACATACGAGCCCTGTGATTAACTTGTCCAGGGGCCTGAGATACAGCGCACAGAATCTTTGTCCTCTTCAGGTCACAGAGATATGGAATCCATTTGTTTTCTGCTCTGGGTTGTGTTCATGAGCTGGAAGTCGGTGGTGTAGCTGTGTGTTAATAACTGCTGCTGCAATTGAACGTCTTTTTAAAGCTGGGTCCTGCTTTGAACCTTTGGGCTGCTTTGTCATTCTGCTCATATTCAACAGGAACATATTTACCTCCGCCAAGGAGGTTATGTTTTTGCCGGCGTTTGTTTTTCTGTCTGTCTGTTAGCAACATAACTCAAAAACTTATGGACGGATTTTGATGAAATTTTCTGGATTTGTTGGCAATGGCACAAAGAAGAAATGATTAATTGGGGGTGATCTGGAAGAAATCCTGGATTCTGGATCACTTTGAAATTTTCGTTAACATTGGGGTCAATGGAGCCAAAAATTT
>JAPSES010054365.1:0-11646 GCA_029822895.1 Maxillicosta whitleyi | reverse complement strand
CACATGTTCACTGCGGTACTGTTTATCTGTCACATGTTCACTGCGGTACTGTTTATGTGTCACATGTTCACTGTGGTACTGTTTATCTCTCACATGTTCAGAATGGACATTTCCCAGATATATTCAAACATAATCCAGTGAACAAGTTTATGGCAAAATAACTTAAAATCTACCATGTGAAATTCAATACATTTAAAGATTTTTTTTTAAGGTATTAAATCCAGATTTGTAAATTTGTAAAAGATGTTTTTATACTTTGGCACCCTGAGGACATAGAAGAGTGATAATATTAAAAAAAAAAAAAAAAAAAGAAGGGAAAAAAGATTTTAATTTAACAACACACAACAGTAAACCAATTAAGTACTTCACTCTGTTTCAGGAGGATGAGATCTATGTCTGAATCCACAAATAAGTCTTATTCTGTTGATTTCTCTTTCTTTTTTTTCTGTTTTGCTGTGACGGTGTGAGGAGTGGAAGAACTTTTTGCCCACATTTAACCGGATAGGAAGTTTTACTTGGTTCACATATTGGTTTTTACTTGTTGCATATATGACAAAACCATAAAATATTGCTGTTCTTTACACACAGAAAAGCAAGAGCCGGAAGCATTTTTCATTTACACTATCAGTGTCTACTCTTATCCAAATGATAGCTTATGTATACAGTACCCAAGCAAAACTACTTTTTTCCTCCTACAAGACTCTGATGAGTTTTGCACATACTGTTTACTGTTTTGCTGGTTCTGTATGAGTTTTTTTGTGGTTAGTATATAGAAGTTTGCAAAAAACAAAATAAAAAAAAAAATAAAAAAAATAGCCTGTAGTTTCAAAGATGGTGTCTAAGCAATCAGAAAAAAACTGATATTTGCTAGAGACTATGTTCAGTTTTTACAGAATAAGCTAAGTAACATCAACATGGAGTTCTTTTCTGATTTTCCATCTCAGACATTCACACGTCCACGATCCGCCTGCAGGACTCACAAACATATACTCCCCTCTTCATCACTCACCGCGTTTACGTCAAATCAGTTTCAAATATGCTGACAAACAGATGTGACGGACACACTGTGAATGCAAGTCAGAATATTTCATCATGTTGCCATCGCGCTGAAGATGCCATATTCTAATGTGTCATATCCCATATCACTCACCACTGCTGTATATGGGCGTTTGGACAGTGCTATGAGCATCAGAAAACCTCTCTATTGACATTGTCCTCAAATAGCTGAATAGAATTTAAATTAGGCCCTGATTTCAATTTCAATTTGATTCAACCTAGGCAGGCACTCACTAAGTCTGTATGCTGATTGCTATGAAATGCATGAATGGAGCACAAGCAGCAGCTCATCTCTTTTAGAGAATCAAGGAGCTTGGCATTTCTCATGGGTCATTACTGTTCATCCTGATGACTATAAAGCAAAAATAAAGGAGTGTCAAAATGCACACAGGGGCTATGACAAGTCAAGATCAATGCCTTCTTTTTAGAAAATCACAGGTGCCGAAGCAAGACAGAGAAGGATTAGTTGATGAAGTCTCACTGAACAACAGCTTCATTTAAGAGTTCTGTTTGAGAAATGTGCACCTCGCTCTGTATTTGACGTCACCCCAGCAGAAAGTTCAGGTAGGTTCTGAGGCTGTGTGTGTGTGTGTGTGTGTGTGTGTGTGTGTGTGTGTGTGTGTGTGTGTGTGGAAAGGATTACACGGGTGGGAGCTCCTGAGAGACTGGAAAGTAGTAATAGAAAGGTGGAATCATGTGAACATCATCTCAAATAGCTACAGGAAATCAGAGCACATGAAAAACAAGAGATGCACTGGCGTTACAATTGAGAACTGAACTGAGAACAGTCATTTACAAATCCCAGATGTCTGTCTCTTGACAGTAGTTGTATATTATAACTTTTCAAGGGGTTTTGAAGATATATTCCACCTAAAATACTCAGTGTGCCAGTATGGTAAGACAGTTTAATAGTAATACAGTTTTTTTTTCGCCTTGTGCAGAGACTTTAAGGTGAGGTCAGGGATGGATCTGGTACGTGAAGTGATTTTTTTTCTCTTTGTTCAACTTGACTGAGATGAATTTATAAAAAGCTCCTTATGATGATGATGATTATAATAGTTATCATTATTGCACATTTCATATTAACATACCCTTTCAGAATCATCTTTATTCACCAAGTACATAAACATTAATGTTCTGTTTCCCCTCCTGCTGCCGGTGCTCCTGAAGTCTGTGATCATTGGCTGTCTGTTCTTTGGCCACACCTCTTATGGGTGGGGCTAGATATTATAAACAGTCCACATCAGTGGGTTTGTCCTTTCTCTGACTGACTGAGCCGCCTGTCGTCCTCATGTCCAACACAATCTTAATTGTTTGGTTTGTCCTTTGGTTTTGATTCACACACACACACACACACACACACACCTTTATGTTACTGTTATCTGCCTTCTACATGCTGCATTTGACCTGCATCTAATATTATTGTCTAGTATTGTCTTTTGTTACACTCATTGATCCACGTTTGTAACAACATACAAGCAATTCTTTGCTGGTAGTTGTTCTCTCTATATTATAAATACAATATATATATATATATTTTTTAAAAATATAAGGAAAGTAAAACAGACCCCAAAAAAAAGGATGTACATAAATGTACAATGTCAACTCATATACAGTTATAGTGCAATTTTGTGTGACTGTCGATAACAAGTGATAGTGTTAACTGGGTCTTTCAACACACTTTAACACTTTTAGCCTCGTAACGATTACCAGTGTAATGATAAACCTTGGTAAAATTCCCGTTGGTATTACCATTTAAATTCTAATCATCATTACAATCATGTTCGATTATCGCACTTTGAAAACTCACAGTAATACTGCTCATTTCCTGCAGAATTAGTAGCATTCCAGGCATGCATGTGCAGTTTGCAATGTTTGGCCTTTGAAAACATGGCTGAAGGCACCTGCACGGACAGCGCTCCAGAGATCCAGGGATAGTGGGCTCCCACACAAACAAACGAGTGCATGGACACATCCATCCCATACATCTGTCTCTCTGTCGTTGTGGCAGTGAGAATGATTTGATGTGGAAAATAGTCAAACAAGCTGTACTATGACCTACTGTTTTTCCCACTTAAAACAACACTTAGGAATTTATAATGAATTGGATTAGTAAGCAGGATCAACAGTGACATTGATCAAATCCTATTAATTCCCAGCCCTAGTGCACATGTCTCTTATGGCCATGAGGTGCCATCTTTAATGCACATTTTGTCATGATTTGCTTAGTTGTAAGCTTCTGATCTGCTCTGTTTCATGTGTTTTGCCTGTTCTGTCATCTCTGTGCCCCGCCCCTTGACCTAATTCCTGATCATGGCCACCTGATTGGGACAGGTGTTCCCAATCAGGTGGCCTCTATATATACACTCTGCTCAGTTCACAGTCAAATTGCCAGATTGTCATTGCCTAGTCAGTACTTTCCAGCGTTTATTCCTGTTTTGATCCTCTGTGTTTGACCTGTGCTTTGTATTCTGGACTCCTGCCTGATCGCTACCTGCCTCGACCTCTGACCGTAAGACCTTCCCTTTTTGGATTTCCCCTTTTGGATCTCGACCTTCTGCTCGTCTCACCGTCTGTCTGTTCGCCTCCTTCCCCCGACCCACGCCTGGCCCTGACTACGTCTTTGCTCGCTATTCCCCTGTCACTCTGTGGACCGCTTCAGTCTGTCATTCGGACGAGTGACAAAACTGTTGTGTTCAAGGACTGTTGTATTTTTGAACTGTGCCTCGTACAGAGGAATAAATTGTATTTTTTGTATTATACCCTTTGTCTGGTCTCACATGTGGATTCGATTCGATTTGAGCGGTGTCACATTTGTATGTTTGTTAATATTTTAATAGACAGTATGTTGTATGTGTTATTTTATTTATTTTTTAGGTTTTATCAAAATACAACAGGGTTAAATTATTTTAGTGTGTGTAAAAGTAGTTTTTGAACATTTTGGGTACATTTCAACAATACTATTATAATGATAACAATAATAACTGTGATAATTTTGGTCACAATAACTGTGATAGGAAATTTCCATATTGTTACATCTTTAGCATCACCCATAAGTGTTACAGTGAGAGTGAAAGGTTAATCAGCAGACCTAAAACTGGATGAATGAATTGCTACTAACACACTCAGTAAAATTTAATTATCTCCAAAAGTTGCCAGTTATTAAAAATCTGTGAGACTATTGCAGTAAATTGATACCAGATAGTACATAAAAAGTTCATATGACTTACATTGCTCTAATAACAGACGTTTAATACAGTACTTATAATTTTGTTTTCATTGGTGTAATTTTCTAGAAGTAATATATCTCCAG
This sequence comes from Maxillicosta whitleyi, assembly GCA_029822895.1. NCBI lineage: Eukaryota > Metazoa > Chordata > Actinopteri > Perciformes > Neosebastidae > Maxillicosta > Maxillicosta whitleyi. The sequence continues at coordinate 7,277 of JAPSES010054365.1, read as the reverse complement.
ATGGAAATCTTCTATCCTGGGGTCTGCCATGTTTATACTGTAGCTCACAACAGACCTGGAATCCCGTGTGAAGATGCATTACCATCACATACCAGTGTGAACCAGAGTTAATATCACTTTAACAAAAGAGCCCAGGCACTAATGAGGGCTGTTTCCACCCACTGTGGGGGGTGACGCAAGGATTATTAAGCTGCATCTGCAAACACTACAACACAGAACAGTACTTTTTTTACAAACTGAATCTTTAATTTACTTGCTTGTGTTGTGGATGACGTGATATACCCAGGCGCAGATCCATAAACCCCATCCTTCACAATCAGTTTTTTTTTTTTTAATCACTCTACTAATTAGCCCATTCTATTCTTATTTCCAAGAATTAACAGTATGTACAAAATCAGTTGTAGGAATTGGAATAGACACTGAGATGTAAACCACAGCAGCCTGTGTCTTAAAAGTATCATAAATACTGCACTTTTTAGTGGTTTGTTGTATAACATTCAAATGATGCAGGTGTGTGATTTTGATATGCCTGCTTAAGGTTTAATTGCACGGTTTCATTTTGTGGTGTTTATCACACTTTATGGGTATTTTTGTTTATAAGGCTTCGACAAATGGATGAAAGTGAAGAAGCAAAAGAATAGTAGAATATTACATCATAACAGTCAGTGTTCCATTTGAGTTTTTTTTTTTTTTTTTTATCAGGATGGTATATGTGTGTGATGTTTTCTTGGGAATCAAAATCTACTTCTGCATTAAAACCAATAATCAAAACCAAGTACTTGTAAAAAAAAAAAAAAAAAAAGAGTAACTGAGAATGTATATAAGTCAAGGTGAAAACTGCACTAGAATTACTTTTTTAAAAAATGCATCAGTCTGTGAATTGGGAGTTTTATTGTATTTAAATATATAAGTCATAGCAGAACAGACAAACCCATCAAATTAATATTTTCCCACCCTGAGAAAACATGATGAATTTGATGGATTTGTGCTTATCAGGAAACTGATAAAACCCATAATTAAATGTGGGGTCTGAGATGTGTTCCTAGAGCAATTTTTACTCTATTGTTAAAAAAAAATCCCCTTCACAACCCAAATGCAAACAATTAAATAATTGCTCTGAAACAAAAATGAACAGTTTTAGTCACCTGTGTGATGGACAGGACTGAAAAAACAACAGCCAATCGACACCCCCTCCGTACGTAGCCCTCTCCGGGTACCTAGGAAACTGAGCCAGAGCTTGGATAGCTATATTAGCTAGCATACAAAGTTACAATAAGTAGACCCTTGGAAATGTGGCAACAAGGGGTTGTAAACGCAAAACTGTGTTGGAGAAGGAAGGCTAGTGCCAAAAAAAAAAAAGGCTTTAGAAGAGTGTAGGAGAGTGAACATGGGTGTGGTATATGAGCAGTGGCATCAACTGAAGGGCTGGAAAGAAGTGCAGAGGGATACCCTGGTGGCAGGGGCGTAGCACCAAATTTGGGGCCCCAGGAACCACTACTTCTGTGGACACCCCCCCAAGTATTTTCTAACTTCAGCAATGAGAAAAAGTTAATGAAGGTTAATGTATTGATGCTGCACAGCACTCGTGAACATGAACCTTCGGAACAAGCATTGTGTGTTCTGGTAGATTGGAGGCGTGGCTTCGGGGGTGGAGTCTGAAGAAAGGGGTTGGGACTTTTGAATTGTGTCTTTTAAAAATGTACCTGCTCGAGCCATTTTTTCTACCTCACCTTTAAACTCTACTATATGCTACATATTAGCGTCCAAGATGGAAGTTTACATCCTTTTAAATACAATTTGTGCCAATGTACTGCAATTATATGTATAGGCAGAATTATGAGTCCGTATATATTTAGCAGTTTTGTGAAAAGACTGAAACAGTAAACATTTGTTGAACACATTAGCATTAATTGTTAAACATCAACCCTACAGGTAAAGATGACGAATGAAAAAAAACAATAAATTTCATTATTTATACAGTATGATATTAAAAATGTCCTCCAGTTATACTTGGCACTGAATAATAAGTCGTGTCACATATGATTTTTCCCACAAGTTCAATGAACTCTTTAAAAATACTGTTAAAATGACTTTCCTCTACTTCACTTAAGAAAAAACTCAGAATCTGAATATATAAATATGTATCTCTAAACTTTAAGTGCCATACACAACTTTACTTCTCTCCAAATACTCTGAAGTTCAGAAGTTCAAGCTTCCACATTATACTTGTCAAAGTTACAAACAACATGGAGGCAACGTTACTGATGTTACTTTTACTCGCTTGAGGGTTTTTACTGTTAGTAACTTTTTAATTTGACATAACTCAGTCATATCCATCAGCCAAATTATAAGCCATAAATTAACCTGGTATTCTTGATGCACTTCATTAGGCGTTCTATTTTCTGTTATCAGTTATAAACAGACTTTTTTCCCCCATTTAAACTAACTGTAGTTATGCAGTGGAACAGGTTTGTCTGTAAATGAAAAAAAAAACATATCACTGATTATGGCAGAGAAAGTTTCAGTCTATCCATCTATCTATCCATCATCCATCCATCTGTACTCCAGCCCACGTCCACACCCCCTCTTCCACCCCCTGCAACAGAACAACCTGTGACAGTAATGTTCACGCTCTTCCTTGAGCCAGATATTGTGAAAAAAAAAAAACATTTCTTTGTAATTTTTTGTAGTTTTTCAATGTTTGGACACTGCCTGAGGTCTACCTCCAACCCATTCCAAAGCTTGACCCCACACAGATACACACACACTTTTCTTGGTTGTCCTGACTGCTGGGACAATGAATTTCCCACACCCCCTCAGGTTATAGCCCCCCTGTCTATGAGCAAATAGTTTTTATATATTGGCTGGTAGTTGACTTTTATTAGCTTTATATAGAAGTTGAGCTGTACGAAAATGTACCAAATCATAGAGTTTTAATAGTTTAGACTGCACACTTTTGTAATATAAAGAGAAATTTTGTAGTTATTTCCCCATAATATTACATAATTATGTAACCTACAATTGGATCATAATGACTATGCTAATTTGTTCACAATTTTTCTTCGTAAAAATGGTAAAAACTGTAAAATTCACATATATTAATCACTTGAATGGTGAAAAGTACAAGACAAGTTACAGAAGTATGTTTCATTAGGCTACAATGTTGGATGAATTAGATACTGAGGATGTAAACTATACATACATTTTGAGAAAAATTCTGAATTTTTATTTATTTTCCTTTTTTACAGTAGCCAGTATAACTCCAGAATAATTGGGCCTATCAGGTGAAATAGAACTAAAAACAGAATGGGATGATTTGTAAAACTCAAACCCATATTTTATTCACTACAGAGCATAGTAAACAAGTCTTATGTTTTTCTTGGTTGTTCTTCCCTGTTCAACTGGACTGGTTGTGCTCTTTTGAAAACGAAGTCTCTTGGATGAGACGAAACATTTTCAAGAGAGATAACAGGAGAGAACTATCAAGAAGAATGATAACCTGGGGGAATAAGCACATACACAGATAAGTCTAATGTTATTTAGTTGTTGAAGTAAATTGCTCATAGGTGTGAATGTGAGACTGATTTTGTCTCTATGTTGGGTGGTTGTTCCACAGGTTCAAGGGATCTTCACCTCTGTTTCCATTTGGCCAAAGACATCAGTGAGCAGTTAGCCAAAAATAAAGCCTTTAAAAGTAAGCTATGGTGTGTTTAATCATGGTCGGGTTGCTGGTCTAATGTACGTGGGTACAGGCAGGTGCAGGTTTGAACACAGTTCCTTCTAGCTCACCTGTTGTAGACCCCCTGTCCAGTTGATGGCCAGTCATTGTCAAGTCTTGTCTTCCTGTTTATCTAACTTTAGCCAAAATTCTGTGCTACTTTGTTCCAAGACAGCTGAGTGTCCTTAGTTATTTTAAAAAGCCCAGTAAACATGATGGCATTGATAAATGCAGTGGGAAAAAAAAGACTGATGCGGTGGAGGATGAAGGACAAGTCATACTAATAACCATTATCAGCCAGCAGGAACTACGGTTACTGCATCATTCAGATGTTTTTGAATGTTAAATATGAATAAATGTGTCTCATTATCATTAAAAATTACATTTGAAATGACAGAATTTTTACAACCCTTTGCCAAAACGACAGACAATAAAACTGTCTAGTGCAACCTTTGCCTGTGAGCCTAGTGAGGATAAAGCAGGTTCAGATGATGAATGAATGAAAGTAGTGTTTGGTGTGTTACAGTTCTATGTTGCCGGAAACAAGGAGATTGGTTTCAGCATCTTCTGTCATAGGGCAGCAGTTCGACTCTTAACAGTTCTGACTTCACTTCTCTTGCCTTAAGGCCAGCATCACAAACAGGGTGAGTCCACAAATACTCAACCTCAAAAACTCCAAATCTGAATAAAAGATTTAAAAACAGATGGATTGTCTCATTGAATACTTAAAAGAGTTTCAACTGCGGCTCAGAATCAACAACCAGAGCTGTTTGTTCACTGTTTGGCCCCGTTGAGTACTGATGCCTGTGGACTTTTGCAGGTGAAAGGTCATCTGCATCATGACCTAAGGACCTAACCATGTCCTGTATCAGAATCCTTTGAGTTATTATAACACATCATATTATGGACTAATGGATAATATGAAGTAACAGGAGACGTTAATTACACTGATCGGCCACTTTATTAGGTACACTTCTTCAAAGTCTCATTGATTACATGGAATGAACCCAGTGCCATTAGGTATGTTGATGTAGTCCAGATGAAGTTCAAACCAAGCATCAGAATGGACAAGAGAGGTGATTTTATCTTAGTTGTTGGTACCGGATGGTCTGGTCTGATTATTTTACAAACAGGTGATGTATCAGAATTTTTTTTTTAATAAATATTCAGTGAGCAGGAGATCCCTGGGTGAAAATACTGTGTTTATATTTGAAGGAAAATGAACAGACTGTTTTGAGCTGAAGGAAAGGCAATAATAACTCAAATAACTACTAGTAGATGTGCTACTGTAGCCCAAGACCACACCAGGTACTACTACTAATACTACTACTGTCCTACTATTACTACTAGTCATACGACTACTACTACTACTACTACTACTACAGTCCTTCTACTATTATTACTACTACTACAGTCCTGCTACTATTACAGTCCTACTATTACTGCTACTACTACAGTCCTACTACTATTACTACTACTACTACTGTCCTACTACTACTATTACTACTACTACAGTCCTGCTACTATTACTACTACTACAGTCCTACTACTATTACTAATACAACAGTCCTACTACTGTTACTACTACTACAATATTACTATTACTACAGTCCTACTACTATTACTACAGTATTACTACTACTACTACTACTACTACAGTCCTACTAATACTTCTAGTACTGCAGTTCTACTACTACTACAGTCCTACTACTACTACTACTACAACATCAAATCATCTGCTTCCATATGACCCTGTCTCCTGCATCTTCTTCTTTTACACTGTCTACCTGCATGTCCTTCACTACATCCTTAAATCTCCACTTTACCGTTCCTATAAGCCAAGAAGTGGAAAGTGAGGTAACACTTCCAACAGACCCACTGCAACTGGACAAAAAAAGATAGAAAACACTTTCCCATGTCAGATGAGTCTTGAATTCTCAGTGGCAACAGTTGAATTGTCTGGTCAGAATATGGTGTTAACAACATGAAAGAATGGATCCATCCTGCTTTTAAGCCTGCCATTGTAACAGTCTGCCTAGGTGTATTAATGTTTTCTTTGCAATAAAAGTGTCAGAAAATGTCTTTTGGCCAATGCTTTTGCACCTTTGTTTCCAGGAAGAACTTAACTTTCAATATTCAGCCATTAAATATTATTATGATTATTACAAATAACTAGCGCATTGAAGCTTGCTGTATCACATTTGTCCAGCGGTCACTAACAGTGTTAAAACAGTGTTTAAGCAAAATAGAAAAGAAAAAAGACTATGTTTTTAGCATATTTATTATCAGAATGTTCATGATGAAACATTTTTAGATTGCAAAAATAAACTTTCAACATTTTACATCTGCTCAAACATGCTTTTTGGTCTTGAACAGACTGCAGTATCCATATTATGTCTTCATATTTGTTATTATTCCCATTTCTTTTTGGCCTGCCATGAAGTGTTATATAGTTTTCAAAAGCTGAGCGTCTCATCTTTCCAATGCTGTTTGAATTTTGTGGATAGTGCAAAGGTTTCAGGAGTTATACTGTAAAGTGCAAAATGTAGTGCCAGTGCTAAAAGGTGGTGTTAGAGATACTGACCACAGACTGGACACCATAGCCTACCTGGGTACTGTTACTGACCGTGCCCATTCATTTATGACCACAGTGAACCCATTTTCTGAGGACAACTTCCTGCAGGATATCACACCACATCTCAAAGCTCATCACATCATCTCAAACTATTTCTTGAACATGTTATTGAGTTCCATGTACTCAAATGGCCTCCAGAGTCACCAGATCTCAATCCGATAGACCACCTTTGGGATGTGATAGAAACGGGAGACTCACATCCTGAATGTGCGGCCGACAAATCTGCAGTAACTGTGTGATGTCATCATGTCAATATGATTTAAACCCCTGAGGACTGTTTTCAGCACCTCGTTGAGTCCTTGCAACAAGGAATAACGGCAGTTTTAAATCCAAAAGGCGTTCCAACCTGGTACCAGAGTAGGTTGAGAGAGAGGTTTTTCATTAGAAAAGCCAGAAAAAGCCAGAAAAAATGTTACTAAGCACTGACACCACATAAACATGCACCTTTTTTTTTTTTGGACATAACATACAAACTTAGTGTCTTCACATAGAAATCTTTAAGAAATCAGAAAGCTCTCATATATTGGATTTTGTCATGAATGTTGTTTCTGAATTCACGCCATAGCAGCAACCCTCAGTGATTTTATCTATCAGAACTAGTACTGAAAATTACAAAAGGATCAGCCTCGATTTAATAGATGGCTGCATCTACCAGACAAATCTGTTAAAGAGCTCCTTCCGCTAAAAACCACTTTGAGTAGCTCTATTTACAATGTGGTGGGTCACAACAACCAGTATATGCACGCAGCACTCCAATATGTGAAATTCGACCCACATGGGTTAAATGGTCATTGAAAAGTTAACCTACAGACAAACGAGCGGATCAGAGCAGGACAAACTTATCTATGTCACAATGTCATAAGCCTCGCCCAGAGCCGTGTATGGTACGCCCACGGGCTCATCCCAGAGGAAGAACAGCGGACA
>JAPSES010054354.1:0-33662 GCA_029822895.1 Maxillicosta whitleyi | reverse complement strand
ACATATTCAGGTAGTATAGTAGGGTGTATATTTATAGTATACAGTGCTTGAATTAAAGTAAATAGTTACATTCCACCACTATCATACACCGTGAACATTCATTCATTCTGGGCAGGACTCTTATGCAGTTAATCTGTAGATAACCAACGAGGAACTATTATGTTTCAAGTGTAAAACTCTTATATTTTGGCTACTTATTTAATTCAGTTTAAGACCCCACAGTGTCCCATCGTATTGAAGTGACAGTAATTTTTATCATTAGCAGGACTTACAGAAAAGTAGCCCACTAAAGCTTCTTTCTGTTGGGTCCTCTGTCATGTGGCATCCTGATGGTACCTAATCCCAAACTGACACCTCAACCCTAAACCCTCAGTAATCTCTGCTGAGAGGATTGAGTAGGAGGGGGCTTGTTCCAAATAGGCCCCTCCATTGTCCTCTGAGCCCACTGTGGGCAGATTCAGTCAGCCAACTACCGTCAAACCAACAAGTCTGATCATATTAGATCTTTATGATGAGTACAAAAAAACAGAGCACATTGTTTATTTTTGGAAATGTTACCTTGAAGAAGCCCGTGTCCCCTGTGTGCCGATCACTCTGACAGTCCTTGACAGCCTCCTGATTTCTCAGTCAACTGTTTCATAATGAGCACCAAATGAAAACATGCTGTCTTTCTAAATCCCGTGTGTTGATTTTATTCTAGTTGACAATGTGCTGCTGTCTGCAGACTGCACAGACACATTCCTCTGTGACTTTGGTCTCTCAGAGACACTAGATGACAATGGATGGAGCACCAAGGCATTCAGGGGTGAGTAAATAGTAAAAAGTCAGCAATAAAATCTGCATAATTTTAAATGTTTATGTAGGAACATTATCATTTATAAAACATGCATAATCACAACACACACACATTCAGTAATTTCCTGTAGAAATGTGTTGGTCTGTCATTCAAGCAGCTCATTTGTATTTTAAAAAGAAAGGATTTTGCAGAGCCAGTGATATTATTACAGTCACATCATCATTTTTGTAATTTATTTAAAACCACAGGAGAAATATTAAAGTTCCTCCACGATTTGCACCAAATTATCTTAATGTGTTTAAGGGTTTTTCCTGCCAACTTTAACCTCCTGAGACCCATGCAGGAAAGTAAAACCTTTGGCTTGTTTTATTTTTAATTTTTCTGCATTTTTAAGTAGATTTGTTAAAGAAAAAATGTGTTGCTGGGTCTCAAAATTATGTTTTTTTTGGCTAATGGTCTTGTGTAAAACAACATCCACTGATTTCCACTTGGTTTAACTTTATAGAGTACAAACAAGTCCAGGGGTCGAGGAAGGACTGACGTTTAGTACTTAAGTAAAAGTACCAATACCCTGCAAAACATTTACTCAAGTAAAAGTAGAAGTACTACATCAAGTAAAAGTACTAAATACTTACTTTAAAATGTCCTTTAAAGTATAAAAGTCCAAGTACTCACACAATGTCAGTCTGTGGACTGTGTCATTATGATAAAGAATGTAGACAGACTTATTTATGTCTCTGCCAATGTCACTGCTCACAAGAATATTATGTGTATTGAACAGATTGGTGTCAATATTGTGTGTGTGATTTTTCATGCAAGATTTATAAAAAGAAAAAAAAAGATTTAGATGAAAATATGTTAATATAATGTAATGAGTAACTGCATCATTTCCTGAAATGTAAGGAGAAGAAAGCACAAATAACTGCCACAAAATGTAGTGAAGTAAAAGTAAAAGTATGCATTATTATTTTTACTTAAGTAAAGTACAAATACAAGACAAAACTACTTAAGTACAGTAAAGAAGTAAAAATACTCCATTACATTCCATAACTGAACAAGTCACGCAGCCAGTAGGAATTTTGTTAAAGCCAGAAGACTGTTGAGAAAATAAGTCAATAAAATATTTAAAGTTAAACTTCTATGTGAGAGATTGGAATTTAGGGTGTCCCTCCTAAATATTGTATTGTTTGTTTTGTATTTGTATTAAACTAATTCTTAAATTTTACTTCAAACATTGAATCTACTCTGACAGGTTGATGTGTGCTATGTTTATTGAAGTCTGTCTGTACCATAACGTTGATGTAAGTCTTATGTGAACTGAATCATGTTAGTTTAACAGTTTTGATCTCTAGAAACATTTTGAAACATTGTTTTAAAGGGAGAAGTCAAAATAAACTTGCATCTATGCCCACACAGGGTCTGCGTTCCCTGGTACAGAGACCCACATGGCACCTGAGGTGGCCCAAGGAGACCAGCTCTGTGCAAAAGTGGACGTGTGGAGCAGCTGCTGTATGCTACTGCACATGCTCAACGGCTGCCAACCCTGGATACGCTACTATTCTCATCCACTGTGCCTGCAGGTAAGAGTCTGCTCTTATATCGTGTGTCACTTTACTATGAGAGAATCAAAACAGAAAGCAAAGCTCTGTTCCGTGTAGGAGATAGTATTACACTGTCTGTTTGGTCAGATCGTCAATGAGCCCCCGCCTCTGTGGGAGGTGCCATCCAACTGCAACAACTTCACTGCCAAGGTGTTCAGGGCCGGTCTCCAGAAGGACCCAGAGAGACGAGCGTCGGCAAAGGAGCTTAGGAGGAAAACTACCAAGGCCCTCAGAGCAGGTGAACATAAGAAACATTAGAAGTTTTGGAGTAAGAGCCATTTGATCTGTTTAGTGTAATGAGCTCCAGCTTTGATTCATGCATATATCAAACTACATCATTGCTTAAGGCATCTTCAGTACTCATTTCATTAAAATGGAACATTTGATCCACAGTGGGAGGTCTGAGTCCCTGGTCTATCAAAAGTGCCTGTGAAAAACTGTGCAATCTAAAGAACCAGCATGAAGACACCCCCAGCTCTTTGTCACCTGAGATCCCCTTCACTCAGAGTAAAGCACCAGCTGCTGAATCAGCACCGACAATGTACTGGGTGAGCCCCTGGAGAACTATGGCAGTAGATGAGGACAACAAAGACTCTGAAGGGGTCTCAGGATCAGACCAAGACTCTTATGTAGAAACAGACTCCCTCACAAGGGAATGGGAATGCCAGCCCAAATCTCTACATGACGATAATGAAAAACACTGGGATACAGGATCTGACTCAGATGTAGATATTTATATGGGGGAGGAGGAATTCTTTCAGGAAAAGTGGCTGAAGAATGACAGGGACTATGAAGGCGACTGGGAAGAGGATGAAGATATAGAGGAAGAGGAGGATGGGGAAGAATGGGAGTCCTCTGTGTCAAATACAGGGTATTTCCATGCTCTCAAAGATTTTTTCCCCGTGCTGCAAAAAGGCCAAAACACATGTGACGACTCATGGGGATCAGAGGCAGAGCTGGAATACCTCAGAGATGGTGAGTCACTTCCTCCTGACCTTTCAATAATTCACTGTGTTTGTACACGGTTTCATGTTTAGAATCATTTTATTCCATTATTCATAATAGTAGGATGCAACATGTAATATATGTAACAACAATAAATGTACATAATTTAAAGGGTGGTTTATTTACTTATGAAGTTCCAGCCATGCAACATCACTCAAGTCATTTTAGATTGAGTTTTAAGAGAACACACTGATATGCTGTGTTGTAAAGTGGGATAATCGAGTTTTAGAGAAGAGCATACTAGCCAGGGAAACTGCATCATGGGAATTGTAGTGTTTAGCATATCAATGACTCAACTTCAAACACGTCAGTCTTGAATCAGTCCAACGAAAATCCTTCAGATAATACCCTTTTAAATAAAACACACACTACAAACTCTGATATTATTCTTTAGGAAAACATACAATTATTTGGAAATTAATCACTATTTATGTTCTCACTCTAGATATAGGTGTAGGCAATGTAATCCAGACCCCCTCTCCTGAACCAAGAGATGACCCTCCATCCTGCTTCAGCTGCTCAGAGTCATCACAGATAGATGCTTCAGAGAAGGTGAGTATTAAAAGGCGGGTTTTTCTGTGCAAACGTGAAAAGAAAGATGTTAAAACCATGAATAAATTAAAGAGGAAAATCTTAACTTCACAGGACTCAGACCATTCATCTGATGACCTCAGCTCTGGGGTCTTTTCCTCCTGCAATAGTCAGGCAGACGTACACTTGGAGTGGATGGCTTCGCCGACTCAGCCCTCATCACACTGCTTTGAAGGTTAGATACGGACACAAATAAACTTTACTGATCCCCACTGGCAAATTCAGTTCTCTGTCTGCTGAAGAAAAGTAAAGAAAACAGATTTACAGGCATGTTTTTCCTAGGGGGTGATGGGTTGCTGCTTAATGAATGATTACAGCTGGCTTTGTTTTAATGCTCTGGCAGGTGTTGACATTTGGATTGAGAACATCCAAGGACAGTGTCTGAGGATTCGTGAACATCGGCAGGTCAAAGTGGGCCATGTTGCTATAGGAATAAGTGATCAGGTAAGAGAAACTTAGGAAATAGGCAATGTGCTTTCATTTTGAGATGATGACAATTACCATGTGAAACAATGAGACCCAAGAAGTGATCTGACATGCACATATTACACCAGTACACCACCGTGACTTATTCTGCCTTTCAGATTTCAGGCAAGGCCTTCACTTTGGAGACTCTGGACAGGAAGATGGTATCATTTGAACATGAAATTAAAGAGTCCTGTCTGTGGCTACGCTGTGTTCCTGCTCCTGACAGATGTCAACGCTGGACGTGGAGGGTCAGGGATGGCAAACTAGAACTTCGAGAATGACACACTTTAGTAACTATCTGTTGTTTGCACTATTGTGGTTCAATCAAAGCCCACTGGATGGTAAATGTATTGTAGACATAGTGTTGCTGACACAGTAGATACATTATGATTTGGATGGTCAATGTTTTTAATAGAAATGTTTGATTTCTAGGGTAAATTTATGTTATTTTATAATAAACTACGCTATACTTTTTCACATGACTTTTGTGTATTACAATCCCTCCTAATGTGCATATCATAAACAAAAACAGTTTCATTTTATATTCTAGCAAATAAATATGATCCCCTTTCTTGTGCTTTTGTAAGTGTAAAGACACATTTGGGACCAACATAACCATCTACTCCCCAGCTAATCCTCTTGTGCCATATATTGTGGACTATAGGACTAGCTTGTAAAGATTTACAGCATTTGTAAAGAGACGTGAAGAAAGCACATGTGACTGTATCACACAAGAAACAGCAGCCTAGTTAAGACCCACTATATCACATGATTTACAACATGTAGTGTTTCTTATATTAAAAATAAACTGACATTGCAATTGCTCATTGTACGTTTCAAAGCATTTTTTCAGTATTTCATGATCTTGATATTTTGATTAACTTTTGAGTTGAGCCTAATTAAGGTCATGCAGGCTGTCTCTTTTACAGGTAGTAAACAATTCTAATACTTTTAATTTTCAGAGCTTTTAAAACACTGAAACAGAAAAATCCCTGACTATGTTATTAGTTGTCTACAACATCTAAAAAGTAACATCAGAACATTCAAAAAAGAATACTATATGTAGGAATATTTTTAGTTTTTTCATCTGCAAGGTAATGATAATGAGTTTAACTTACAGGACTCTACCTGAGTAATGAGTCCAATAATTATGTTTTTCAAGACAGCCACAGCATTTTGTCAAAGTCAGTAGCTCTGACTCGATATTCCATGTCATACTCTCAAAATCTAAGCACAAAATTGTTTTCCACTTTCCACTGGCTGGAGCTGAAACTTGAATAAACTTGTGTGCGGATCACTTCCTCGACATTTTGTGCAATGTGCAATCCGGGATCTGCTGATGTGGTGATAGGTCAGCAAGGCCTTGGAGGCGGGTTATTTGTTCATTGTGGCTGATACGATTGGTCCAGGTTTCATAGTGGGAAGATCCCGTACGCCGGTGTCTCCCTGGATGCGCAAGACGCCATTTTGGAGTGACAGTGAAAGAGAACGGAAAGATCGAGAAGCTGTCTTTCTAAAGGTAATAATCCACACCAACACGCTGTTCTTCTCTTCGAATGCTATGTTATGTGAATTGGCAGTTATCCCGTACAAACCTCTCGATTCTTTGGCGTTTAACGTGACGTCACGGTGTAGTCCCTCTACTGTGACGCGGCATTTAGCTAATGCTAGCGGCGTTAGCATTAGCTTAATGAGACCGTTATATAGTTCCTGTATAACGGACATAACGTTAACTATCAGTGTAAGACTTTAAAGTGACAGCCGCATCTTCACTGACGCTTTTCACGACTGGTCAGCGTTAACAGTAGGGCATTGTTTATCGTGTATCCTGAAGAAAAGTGCAGTTTAAGCAAGGGAATTGTGTCGTCCACTAGGCTAAAGCTAACAGGAATTAGCCTGCTAGCTGAAGCATCCGCCCTTAGTAAAACTAAGGGGGATCCGCTTCGAGCAATAGTAACCAGCTAAAGCTACCCATCGTCGGCTACTCTGGTTTAAAATACAGGCAGTCGATTCCAATACGCTGCGCCACTCAGAACAGTTATCTTCACCTATATTAATTATCATTAATATGTCTGTTGGCCCTCTGCTAAGGTCGAGGTGTTGTTAGCAGGCTAGTGAGATAGCGTCTTGTGACGGCTCACACATACAGTAACACTATCCTTTCCGCTAGCTTGTCTGGAGACATAGACTCTGCCAGCTGGAACAGGCCCTGCTTATCTGGTGATCAGTGATTCAGTTTGTCCGAGCTAACAAGGCTGATAACTCAATAACGTGTATGACTTTCAGCTACAAGTTCAAATACTCTTTGTTTGCTGCTATTGTTATATTGGAGTTAATACAGGGAATGTGAGAGTATGAATTATGACGGCGGTGTGCTTGACCCATATAGCCTTAACACGCTGGTAAACAGTAACATTAGCTTTCAAACCAGCTGTTGGGCATCTTCTGTAAACATCATGTTGCATTCATTTTTGTATTCCTAGAAGAGTGATAAACGAGTGCTTACTCGACACATTACACAAAATTCTAAAGGTTGAACACCTGCCAGTTTCACAAAACTTGCTATGAACTAACAAGAGGATGATCTATTTTGTGATAAAAATGTTGTCAACTTTCAGTACATTTCCTATCCTCTGATTAAAACATCATGGATCCTGTCTGTCTAACTTGGTTTTTCCTTCTCTTTTGACAGCTTCGCCACCATGGGGAATGTATTTGCGAGCTTATTCAAAGGCCTGTTTGGCAAAAAAGAGATGAGAATTCTAATGGTGGGGCTTGACGCTGCTGGAAAAACAACCATCTTATATAAACTGAAACTCGGAGAGATAGTCACTACCATTCCCACCATCGGTATGGATACCTTTGCATTCCTTCACTTTGCTCATTTCCAACTTCCCCAATTTTTAAACAGACAGCACTGATTTTGATTATGATGCATATCTTCAACTAAGTTAAGCAATGCCAAAAGACTAGGTTTGTGCAAGTTCTCAATGTGCTCCATTTGGATTATACAAAATCTAAATTCATGGATTTTTTTTTTTTTACATTGTCTAAATTAGTGTAAACTGATATTCAGTCATTTATCTGTGTCTCTTGTTTTGTCCAGGTTTTAATGTTGAAACTGTAGAATACAAGAACATCAGCTTCACAGTGTGGGACGTGGGCGGTCAGGACAAAATCAGGCCGCTCTGGCGCCACTACTTCCAGAACACTCAAGGTGAGGGGGACGTATCTTTGCTGAAATACTGTCAGTTAGCATTACTGCCTATAGGTGGCCTCATTTGTAAATAAAAGATTATCTAAAAGCTGGTGACTCAAACACTATTGTTCAAATCTCAAGGGGTTTATTGTGTCAGTTCTGCTACTACAGGAAATATCATTCATTACACTCTGTACACACTAAAGTCTAAAGCTCCTTTTGTCCTCACATACATGGTGCATCTTACAAGTGATATTTGAACTAAACAGGTATTTCAGTAAAAGTTTGACCATTATTGACATCTACACTACAAATCTAATTTGAACTCTCTATCAGTATTTTCAGTATGTTCACTAGCTTCACTGCCACTTCAGTCTGTTATTGAGACACTGTTAGTCCTGTATGTCATTAATTTACTCCCATACCATTGACTGACATCTACGAGGCCAACCACCACCTTTCACATACTAAGTTTGCAAGTCTCAAATGTAGTGTGTAAATCAGTTTGGGAATGACACTCACTGAATCTTCCATTAAGAGTCCTGATAAGGTTCCTTGAATTATTTTGTGTTTTTCATTATTCACAAAAATGCTGTACCCTGCTCACAACATTAGACTGCAGTCCTTTTGTCATAAGAAATAAATTAAAAGGGCATCCAGCAAGAAGATCCGAAAATTGTAACAATATATACCCCAGTGTCTGGCTTTCATTTGAAAGGTATTTCGAACTTTCAAAGTTATGTGGGAATGCGTCTAGAAGAATTGTTGTCATAAACATGAATATAATATGGCAGTGAAAACCTTAAAAGTGTGACCTGCCAACAGTTAACATTAAGTCCTCTTACATAAAATAATTACCACTTGGGTAGACACACGCTTCAATTACAGACTAAAGTTTTGTTTTCCATAGTTCTATACTTTGCAACTTGGCCTCATGTATATAGAAGTAACATTTGTATGCTAGGTTAAATGTCAGAACCTTGTTACTTCCTATTCAGTGGATTGGGAGAGGATGTGTTCCTTTGTCATCAGCATTAAATATATGCAGTCATGTTGTCTATATACATGCATGTAAATATTTTTTGTGATGTAAATCCTTATAAGTGGAATAATGTAAAAAGAAAAAACTAACAAATCACTTAGGGTTATTTCATTTCTGCTGTTGTCAACACTATCTGACATGGGGGAACATGCTGTATTTAACGTTATGGCCTGCTTATTTAGCACATAGTACTTTGGTCATATCTGTCTTTACCCACAGTGCATAGCAAACCCATCAATCAGAGCCATACATTGGCCAGAGATTAAACGGCATGTGTTTCTATATGCAGGGCTTATCTTTGTGGTGGACAGCAATGACAGGGAGAGAGTGAACGAGGCGAGGGAGGAGCTGTCCAGAATGCTTGCCGAAGATGAGCTCAGAGATGCAGTGCTGCTTGTTTTTGCAAATAAACAGGTGAGCGTACTCTTCTTTTTATTACAAATAAGGTAAAACGTGTAAACTAGAAAACCCTCAGTATTGTACTAGTAGTAGTTTTTGGTAATGACATTGAGTTAATACTTAGTGTTTTTTAAGGATTTATGACCTCTAATATAATGCACTGTTTGCATTTTCAGGATCTCCCCAATGCTATGAATGCTGCAGAGATCACAGACAAGCTGGGCTTGCATGCGCTCCGTCAGCGCAACTGGTACATCCAGGCCACCTGCGCCACCAGTGGAGATGGCTTGTATGAGGGCCTGGACTGGCTCTCCAACCAGCTGAAGAGTCAGAAATGATCCATTCCACCAGTTTTGATTTTTGTTTGTTGTTTATTTTTCTGTTTCAAACACAGTGGCAGCACCGGATCCAGGCCCCTACGCTCCCACCTTACCTAACTTTCAACCCCAGCTCTTTCTTTCAAGAACATCCTTCATTCCCTACGTACTTCCTTCTGCTTTCTCCCCTCGTCCCTCGTCAGTACTCTTGGGGCTCTAGCCTGTGCTGCTTGTGTGTGTGGGCGTGGGTGTGCGTGTGTACCTTGTGTGTTCAGCGAGTGCGTGTGGGTGTGAAGGCGTCTCTGTGTATGTTGGCTGGGATTGGGAGTAACCCTGGCGTGCCTTTTACACACCTCCTGTGGAATCAGCAGTCTGGTTTTCAAGCCCCTCCATCCACCAAACTCAGTTCCTCGCTCAGCCTACCCCCACTCTCAGTCTTGCACGACTCCCTTCTCCCCACCCTTACTCTCCAGAGGAAGCATGGTTTTCATAAGGCAAAGAAAGAGCAAGGGTGCAAGCTCTCCTCCTCCCTCTCTGTAGTATATTATCTATGTTAACTAGAAGTGTTCACCCAATGTAGACTGAATGCTAGATGTTCATTTTAACCTCTTTGATTTTGAAACCTCAGCCCACCAGTAAGAGATTCAGTAAATTGCATCTTAACCTGTATCAGGTCGAAGCAAATCAAAAAAAAAAAAAGGAGAAAAAAAAAAACAACGCCCATCCTCGATCATTCTGGTGTCATCTGAAAATCATGCTGCTTGTTTTATTATTATATTGGAATATAACATTATTCTTATCAATGGTTCTCCAATGAACACTACCTTTCTCCCCCACTGAGACCGTGAAGCACAAGGCAAGCCAACAACAATCTTTCGGTGAATTTGAAAAAAACAAAAAAATCTACTTTAAAATTAGAATCTCAAAACGTATGCAAGTTCTGTCATTTCTGTTTTTGGTAGTTGGTGTTTAATTCCCTGCATTAATTGGATTTTGTGAAGACCTCAAGTATAATTAATCATACTGACAGTGTTCCTACTTTATGTAGGTCATGAAAAGGTGTTGGGCATTTCACAAACATGATTTCCCCTAGTTATCCACGACAGGTACCCTGAAACATTCATAAGCTTCACATGTTATTCCGTTACGATGTTACATGTGTTTTTTTTTCTGTGACTAGTTATAGCATTTCTATTTGTACTTTGACTGCTGAACCAAATGCATTTGAGCAGTATGACAAATCCTGTAAGTGAAAGTAGTGTATCCTTGAGGGCCTCAACTGCATTTAACTTTTGACTTAAGCAATTTTTTTTTTTTTTTTTGCCACAAACTGTTGTTTTACATTGACAACAAAATCTGAAAGCATCCAGCTGTAATATCCTGGTTGAGATGAAGGAATGGCACCAAATATGAAGGCTCAAACTGTGAACAGTCCAGACATACGAAGAAAGGAAAACATGTTTGATGTCTGAGCGTTCGCGGCCTACTACACTGCATATTTCATGATGTGATTACTTAAGACCAACAACACAAGTACTCATTGTAGTACCTCATCTGTGCGCTGGAAGAACTGGTAGTAGACCTGTAAAGGGGAATGGGTGTGCAGTTAACTGGTCGTGAGTTTCAGCAGGCGTCCTCAGTGTTGAACCATGGGGGTTAAACTGGCACTTCTGTCAAGGATGATTGTAAATCTGTAAGTTCCCCTGTAAACTGTTTCTGTGGGGATTTCCTGAACACATTAATAAACATGATTTGATCCAACACTTAGTGGAGCGAGTTTTTTCTTGATATATCAAATAAGATCTTAGTGCTGCGTATGACTCAGGACATTTAGTGTTCATCTGTTCAACAAAGCAATTCAACATGTGTTGGGGAAATAAGTGAGTTAAGTTTTAATGATATGTAAATTCATTTTCAATCTAAGTTTCACTTGAGCTGAAATGGAGCTAAGTGACCTAAATTACACAAGATGTACTTCTGTCTTTAAACCAGCTGTTCATTTATTGTTTAACAGTAGAAATTTGGACATTTTTGCAATATTTTTTTAAAATGTCCATATAAATGTGGGTCTATGGGAGACAAAACAGGTTTTTTTTTTTTAATGTGGCAGCGGAGCTAAGTTAATGGAATCAAAGGTTTAGAGGATGAACCCTTGTTCATGTACCTTATCATTCATCTTTTTTCTGTATTTAAGTGTTCATATTTATAATGAGCCAGACTAACCAAGGCCAACTATGATGCATTATAATGCTTGTATCTGTAATGTGATAAATTAATATTATATAGAAATTAAAGTATATACATTTTATTCCTTTATAAAAATCAACTTTACACTAAATGAACTTCCAACCTGGCACCTGAACACACCATGGACCTACTGCCATGTTGTGGTTCTTGCTCCAAACCTGTAAATATATAACTAAGGCTTGGCTCACAGCGGGTTAAACTTTACTCTAGAGTTGGAGAAAAACGCCAATGTCAAGGTAACTAGATAAGACTACAACCACTAGGTGGAGACAAATAACCACTAGTGTGTCTGATAAAACAGCTAGAGCACATTCATTGCATTGTATTACACAACACATTTGTAGTTCATGGTAGAAATGTATATCCTTGAAGCTATTTATACACAACCCGGAAGTTGGAAATAACAGGGAAGAGCGTATCCTGGTAGTTCAGTTCAGCCACAAACTGCTTGTCATTTCTGGTGTAAGTACACAAAGGGCAAGTCATTTAAGTAAACACAGATGAACATGACTACATAGCCTGTTTGGACCCACGAAAGCCTCCAGCGTGGGGGTGGGAGGGCTCAGTAGTACCTGGCACACCTGACCACCAGGCTCCTCCCCTCTCCTCGGCGGGACGCATTAAGCCCCGCCCAGCACGTTGCTCCCAATTTACTAGTGGCATTCTGTTCTGTTAGAGGAAACAACAATCTCAGCGAAGAGTTGGGATTAAAACGATGCCCGACAGCTGAGAAGCGTCCTTCCTGTGACGAGGCCCATTTTCCTGGTAGGTTTCTCCATTTTCCACAGATGCAAATGAGCTGCTATCAGGTGAAAACAGGTGCAGGCTGGTTTGGAACCGCGAATGAGAAGAGAATATAAAGAGATTCAAGGGGGAAAAAGGTTAGCCTGCTTGGTTATTGTGACTGAATAATGTAATTAAAGTATGAGTCTCGTGCTGCTGAATGTCTGAGGGACTTCAATTCATGTTTTCCAGGAGTTGCTAAAAGGTTAGTTTGTTCAGCCGGCCCTCATCAACATTTGTTTATTGAAATGATGTGAGAAACTCTATGGGAACTGTCTTATCTGGTATCTTTTAAAAGAGGCTTTCAGAGAAGTGGTACTACTTATTTTAAAGGCCAAAAAAAAAAAAAAAATCCTAATTAGGAAGTAAGTGCTCGTGGTCAAATAGCAGGTGATTTCCATTTGCAGTAATGAGTTGTGGCACTTATTATCACTGGCCTTAAGACAATTGAGTGGTGTTTTTTTTTTATTTTTTATTTTTTGGTCAAGTTTTTACATTTTATCACAGCCTAAGCAAATAATTAAATACTCATTGTGTTTAAGTTTATGAATTTAATAGTGAAGGAATGTGTCAAAATACACATTACATTTAAAAGTAGTGAATTCAGTGTTTCTAAAGTAAAAATTATCAGTGTATTTGAAAGTAGAGGTTTGTAATATGGACAATTTAAAATACCATGATGGAAATCTTAATATCAGTCAATATTAATGATCACAAATGTCAAGTATTTGTGGAAAATCACATTTTTTCATTTAAAAGACATATTTTTGTTTGAAGGGCAGGTGTTTAAACAAAAAAAAAAAAACCTGAACTACTACATTCAGAACAATTAAACCAATAAAAGGTTAGCCTAACTTCAAAATGCACATAAGTTAAATTAAATAAAGTGTTGGCATGACATTGTAAATCACATGCACCACAGAGACAAAACTCTAATGATTATCAGAGATACTGAGCTCTAAAGAAAATAATCATGGAACAATATATAAGATTAGCCCTCTTTTAATTTAAAGTCTTAAAGGATTCATTAAGCAGAAGTGTATTCTTCCCCACAATGTACAAGTTTAATGCAATCAGTACTGTCTGTATGTCAACATTTAGTTAACAAAACATTTTTATATGGAATAAAGTACATAAAAAATAGTAACCTTGCCAGATATAAGGGTCTTTTACTTAAATATATATCTTACAACCAAACAAAATAAACGCACACATTGAAATCCATATCCTAAGATACATAATATTGTGTAGGTTTACAGCAAAATGTGCTTAGTTGACTTCAATGTCTTCTGTCAAATTAAAATTTCCCACAAAGTCTTTACTCTTTACAAAGTGTATTCTTACCGTACAATAGAACATTACTCAGTTTAGTCACAAACCGGTAGATATTCAGTTTTGTGGTTCATCAATGTGGAGCTAATTCTAGATGAACCATTAGCAGTATAGTATGACATCATATCCTGTAAGCATATTTATGTTTGACATCAAATTGCAGGTGTATAAAGAAGCAAGAATAACTATATGAAATTGTACATGAATGCCATATTTGAGAAGTACAATAACTCTACTTTCCACATATTGTACCTCACACACCTGTTTACACACAGGTCTTTCAGACTTGATCCTCGTGTCGGGAACAGATTTTAAGCACCAGGTTTGCATACTGGGTCTTTGTGTTTGCTGCTGTCCAAAAGAGATTATATTATCCATCTGCTGCGGTGTGCACTGGGGAATAAAAGAAATATTCAGATTCGCTCTGCCAGACAGCCATGCCTGCCTCCGAGGCTGATCAAAGAGGTGCGTCTGTGTCTCGAACTGCAGGCTGCCAGCAGTTCTCCTTGTTAACCTGCTGCCTGATCTGCATAGCAATAACAGGACAACACAACAGTGGGTCTGGACATTGTTGAAACACAGCTCTATTTAGTGATGAGACAGTTTCACCCTGGACATTTAACCAATAAACTACTTTAAAAGGCACCGTCTGCATACAGAAGCTTTAGTTTATTCTGTGCTGTCTCAGACATTTCCTCCTGCCCTGTAATAGTTGCTGTGTTTCCCATAATTCTTGGTTCAGGTATTAAATGTGTGCTCTCAAATGAAACAAACCATGTGACAGCCAACAGCTAAAGCCTGTTTGTCGTCACAGTGAAATGTGATAAATTTCAGATTTTTATGTTAATTTAATTTTGACTAAGGCATTTGTTTAAGTTGTTAATGTGTTAAGTATTATTTGCAAAGTTAATGCCATTTGCTTCATAGACATCAGACAAATCTCATCCTGATTTTGGATACAGTAATGAAACTGGAGGTTTTTTTTTATTGTATTATTAAGAAAACCACAGCAAAAAGACATCAAACTACACCCATTCTTTTCCTTTCACCATTGTCTCCTTTGTTTGTGTCAGACCAGGGTTTAAACTGAAGAAAATGCATTATATCAAATGACAAAGAACCCAGGAGATGTTGTTATGTAGTGTGTGGAAAATTCTGGTTCATATTTTGCTTTGGATACAGGCCAGGTAAGTCTATTTTGGGTAATGAAAGTATGACTCAACTGTGTTATTGCGTTGTATGATAATGTGCTTTAATTAAGTGTAGATAATTGGGCATGGATGTAATGACAACCCGTGATGTTTTTGTTCACAAACGATACAAAAACTGGTCTCTGTGGGGCTGTTTTTCAAGATGAGCAGATGTTTTGTTTTTTCATATACCTGTTCTACAAACACAGTAGGATTAGGAAACACAGTTGAAATGAATATGATTTTTTTTTTTTTTAATTTCCATTAGACAAACCACAGTTTTAATTATTTGTAGTTAACAGATCTTATAGCCCTTGTCAGTGCAATATCAGCAAACATTACAAATCAAGGCAGCTTTATTTGTTAGAAAAGGGTACCTTTGAATAAAATAAAGCAAATAAATACATGACTTCTTACATGATTATTTTTTCTTTTTTCAGAAATGAATATATCACAATGAACAAATGGGTTTTTGATAAGCAAAAAATTGACCACTAGTCTCATTCAATTAATTTTTTTCAATTTAATCATGTTTCACAATATGTTTCTAATCACTTGGTTAATTCAATTCAATAAGTCTGACCTATATTAAAGTCAGGACAACACAATTAAAATAGAAGTTGTATTTAATAACTGACTTGACCTTAAGACACCTACAAACATTTTTATGGTGATTTCCAAATGAGGTTTTTTTTTCTTCACATCTACATTTCCAAAGTGATTTATCAACATTTATTATTTTATCTCCTTCATTTTTCTGTGAGAATCACTATTTCCCTGGATTTATTACCACGTAGATGTTCATAAAAGCTCAGAGTAAAAGATAATGATATCAGAACAGAGAAAATGGAAGCAACAGTGACTTTTTCTACAAAATATAACTTAAACGGATCATAAAATCTAGTGTCTAGTGTCTGTTTTTTTTTTTTTTTTTATAAAATCAAGTTCCATGTTCACTCTTAAGCATCTAAACATTCAAATTGATCATATTTGATCAGATCGGATGCCAGTGAAAAGCTGCGACAGTACGTTTTACATGAATTATCTACATGTATCAGTGCTGTTTTATTTTATGATTAGTTTTTTAAAAGTTCCAAACATTTTCCAACACTATGCTGGTAGTCATCAGCTGTTGTTTCAGGGTTAATATCTTGATTTATACTGAATTTTGAGTAAGGTCACCTTTTTAAAACATTGTGTAGATGCTGTTTATCAGTTTAATCATGTTGTTTACCCATGTTTTCTTTGTGTGACTCTCCACCAGAATCCCATTGACACCCCCCCCCCCTTACTGACATGATGGAGGTGGCAGGCCACTGGTCCGAAGTGTTTGGGGGCTCTGAGGAGAGCGAGTCCTCCGAGGGAAAGGAGAAGTTGCTGGGCAGCTCCACTCTGACCCTGGCTCCTCTGGTTGCTGATTCTCCCCCCATACGCCGCTCCCAGCCAATTCAAATCAACACAAACAGGTAGGACCGACGAGCTGAATGGAACGTGGACATAAACGCAGAAACCATTAGTCATCTTCAGCAGAAGCAGATTACATTGCCTAACACATACACACACACACATCCATACTGTGGACATGAGTCAATAGAGTTTTAGAGGAGTTGATAGATATTAACTTAGTGACTCAACTATAAGTTATAAATCACGTCACCCATTGTGTAGATGATTGACTGGTTCTTTTCAGACACAGATTATTATCTCAGATACTCCCTGAAGTGCTAAAACTCTGATCGCAGCGTACACTAAATGGACTGTCAAACCCACAGTTGTGGGTTGGTTTCATTTCCTTGTATTTAGTACATGGCTGTAGTAATTTTTTTACCTTTGACATAACAAGTGACGTGTTCTTTTGAGGCCTATACTTCACACTACATACATTTAATATTAGTCAGCGACAGGAGAAATATTTGTAGTCTGTAGTTTCACACTAAGTACCTAAAGTATCAGCAAAGTGTACATAAAGTATGGAAAGTCAAAGCGGTCCTATGCAATGTATTATTGTTGTTTATATATGATGGATTAGATTGATTTTAGACGTTTAAGGTTAAACGCATTTGATCAGCTTTATATACTGCTTCGTATAGGACTAAACAATATGTTGAATTTATTTGATTAATTGTGCTTTCACTTTGTGTAAATGGTGAGAACTGCCTAAACTGCAAAGTGAGTTATTCATCTTGACTTTTTTGCTCAAAAAAAGATTCAAAATGCAGCCTGATTGTTGTAATTTTTTTGAGAACGTGTTTCTCCAGTTGTATATGACATAGTTTTACTAAACAGTCAAAGCTGTAAATCAACCAGAACACTGAGGAAAAAAACCCCTAATATTTATTTTCCTGGCTATATCTCCATTATTCTAGCTGTGTAAAATAATCTACAGCAATGCATCAT
This sequence comes from Maxillicosta whitleyi, assembly GCA_029822895.1. NCBI lineage: Eukaryota > Metazoa > Chordata > Actinopteri > Perciformes > Neosebastidae > Maxillicosta > Maxillicosta whitleyi. The sequence continues at coordinate 16,295 of JAPSES010054354.1, read as the reverse complement.
ATTATCTCACATCCTGTTTTTGTTGTTACCTGTTTTTTTGTAATAATGGATTTAAGTGAATCTAAGAGACGATATCAACCTATGATCCAACACCTTCATACTGAACTTATTCACCAGCACTTGAAATGAAAACCTCAGAACTGAAAGGGAAAGCAAATAAAGTTGTTAAACTCATTCCACTGTTGCGTTACACTATAGATGTGATATGAATAACAGAGTAAATGTTGAAATATCCGTACATGTTGTTCTCTGACAGTGTAACAAAATTCAGGTCAAGTAAGATAAGGTTAATATCATAGATAACAGCTATTAAAGTCACCTTTTACAGACGTATTCTTGATCAGAAGTCTGTTTTCTGATTTTCTTTCTAATGAATTAAATTGATTTTCACAGGCTCAAAGGTGTGGAGCCGCTGTCTTCCTCAGTTCCAACTATACCCAACCCCTTTCCAGAGCTGTGCAGCCCCTCAAAGTCGCCTGTGCTCATTAGTTCACTTCCACCGCCATCAACTGACAAACATGTAAGTTCAAAGCCTAGTTTACAGCCAGCTGATTATGAAGTTTGCTCCCTCTTGTCTACAGCGCATGCAGAGGTTTAATAAAGGTTATCTGAAATGAACTCGCACACAGCTTCTAGACATTTGGCCACTACGATACTGGTTGTACAGGAAACGTGAGAATTTGTTTCTCTTAAAGGAGCAGTGACATTTTCCTTTATAGGCTCTTGCGATGGTCTTCATCAGTGTGTTTGTACATGCACAGCATCCATATGTGGAACAATAATAATAATAAAAAAACCTAGTGACTCCTGTTATATGGCTCTCTCCACACCATTAAACCTATCACTGTCTAACAGATCTGAACATAGATTTTAGATTAGGTGGATCACAAACCCATTTTCAGTGGGTTGTGAGCCTCTGCCTGGGAAAAAGATAATATTAAGAAAACAATCCTGGACTGTGCTTTATTTTTTTTATAGTGCCATCCATTAACATTCGCCAACAGTAGGTGGTGGTAATGTGCTGTAATGCTAATTAAAGCCATACATTTTACAGCATAAAAGACTCAAAAGTTTCTGTCGATCATGGCAAAACTCAGGAATGACAACCACTACAACAAATATGGTTTTACCCACATTAGGAACAAAAACCTACATGTGTTTAATGCTTGAATAAGTGACTGAATGCACTTTAAATGTTCAAGTGATTTCCATATTCAGCATCACCACCTGCAGGTCTGTATGGTTTATCATTAAATGTGTCTTCTGTGTGATATTCTGTATGATCTCAGGTTCAAAAGACACCATCTTTGTATTAAATAAATTAGAGAAGTTTAACTTGTATAAATTTAGGTTGTGGCTGGTCATTGAGGGGTGACTGTGGATCCTGAAGCCAGACCAGTTTTAGAACATTGCCATAGATTTTTAAGATGCTGTATGTGTGCTTGACTGGGAACAGAACTGTCCAAAACAAAGATGAGTCAGAACCTTCAAATATTTCAATGAAATCTCCATATGAGTCTTTATTTCACCTTCTGTCAAAGTAATCTGTAAAGTTTAAAGCACAGAACAATTCAAATCCTGATATCTGATTTCTCCTCATGTTAAATGGCAGATGCTAAAAGATTTGATCATCCATGAGCACCTCAGAGGCAGTGTTTTTGTGCAAAGGTGTGTAATTATGTTAAATTCTCATTGTAATTGCATACACGTGTGAAAAGAATGAAATTTCTATACATGTAGTCTATAGTGAAACGTAGTGTTTTTTTTTTTTATTAACATGTTAATCACTATAATGTACGTTAGATATCAATGTATATGACTCTAACACAATTTTCTAATTTATATTTAAGTATATATATATATATATATATATATATATATTGGAGTCACACAGTCACCTAGAGTATGTGCTCTTGGAAGCTGAAAAAAAACACAAATATATTATGATTGTATATCAAAAACTGAAAGGTAGATTCCCTGTACAACACAACAGAAATGTTAAGTGACAAGTTAAAATGATAGCTTTTCAATAAAGGGAAGAGAAAACACTGCCTCCGAAAAGATCACGAGTTTTCGGATGTGCCATGATAGACACATGGCGGCCAATCTCTGATGAAAGGGTTCAAATCCCATGACCCATGCTGCTCCATTGGGTCATGGGATTTACTGTTTTCACTGCCATGGATGATGAAGTCTAATGTAATGTTTGATTCATGTTACATTTAGAGTTATTAATTCATATTATGTCATGTCATGAATACAGGCTATAATGTTGGTTTGGGTTGTATTTCCCTACAACACTGGTATACATGACGGGCAAAGGCAAGGCACATTTATTTGTATTGCATAATTCATCCTGCTTTACAAAAATACACAAAGTATAATCAATAAAACATTAATAATCATTTCAAATTAAGTAAAAAAGAAGAGTGTAGATGGAACCCTGTCAGTTGTTCTATGTACAATTGAACAGAGCTGTTTTCAGCCTGCACTTAAACATCGTCAGAGTAGAGGCCTGTCTCACATCATCATGAAGACTATTCCAGACTTCAAACACACTGAAACACAGCTTCACTGTGTTTAGTCCTGACTCGGGCACCAGAGAAAGCCTGACCCTGAGGTTCTTGGGGTCCAAGACGTTCATATGGAACCACCATGTCAGAGATGTACTCTGGTGCTAGACCATGGAGAGACTTCTGCACCAGCAGAGCTGTCTTAAAGTCTATTCTTTAATCTACAGGAAGCCTGAGCACAGACTAATATGGTCGTACTTCCTGGTTCTAGTCAGGACCCGACTGGATGTACTGCAGCTGTCTTATAGTTCATTTAGAGAGTCCAGTGAGAAGGCTGTTACAGTAGTCTAATCTGCTAGATATAAATGCATGGATAAGTCTGGTTTAGACAGTAAACTTTTCATTCTGGCAATGTTTTTGAGATGGTAAAAGGGTGATGATGTTATTGATTTAATGTGGCTGTTAAAGTTTAGGTCTGAGTTCATCATTACCCCTAGGTTTCAAAAGATCCATTTCGTCTTTATTCCCTTTTAGGTTCTCTACTTAAAATCCTCCGGTATATAACATTTGCATTTTCAGGTGCAGGTTCATTATATAAAACAATAGTAGATATGAGCAAACTGGACTCTGATGCCATAGTTTCCAATCTCTTTGCTTTCCCTTGTCACACCTGGATGCACACAAACTGGAATTTTACATGTTCACTTTGAAAAGTGTTTAAAATTTTCAGTTTTTGAGACTTAAAGTTCCATTTGCATATCGACGAGAGACCCAAACAGAGAAAAATGTGTTTTGTGAAATATCCACATGAGTGTGAACAGTGGTATAAATGTTCACTCGCTGCCTAATAAATCACACCTCCTGAACCAGTGTTGTCAGTGATGAGCTAATCCGCATTAGTTCCACTTGACCTCTCAGTGGTCAGAGTGTTGTGGCTGATCAGTGTCTACCATTAACCTGGTTATTTCTCATGGTTTAATGCTAAACTGTTAGATATTATAGCTTTAACAGATTAAAAAACAATGGTTAGACTTGCTTTGACATCATGTTTGTTGCCGCTTCAGGGTGAAACTAAATAAAGGACTAAAGAAAATAATCACTTCTTCGTCAGCATTAATCCCTTCACACCTGCCCAGATATTTAAGCTCTGACAACATCAGCAAGTTTCATAGTGCCTTAACATGTTTGCTAACAGTGTGAGGTGGGTTATTATTCTGACACTGACAGAAAAGCGGGTTTGTCGTGCCTGCGCTGGCTTATTTCCACTCACAAATACTGCCAGAGTAAACATGTAATTACAACAACATGTCACAATCACCCTGTGGTGTTTCATGTACAGTAATAGAACACAACAGGCAGACACTAACACAGTCATGATGTTCGGGTCAGTTGTGTCGACTCGCTGCACTAAGATGATAGTGATTCTTTGACTGTGTTGCATATCAGATTTTAACTGTAATTAGTGCTAATCTTGCCTGCTAAAATCATGTTTGTAGCATGGAAATAAAGAAGTAAAGTAATGAGACCTTCTATGAAGTAAGTTGACTGACCAGATATTAAATTGAGGTTATCACTCTAACAATGGCCCCCTCACCCCGACATATACGCCTCCTGAGTTCAGACATAGCCATTATTCACCATGACTGACGCCTGCGTTCACCCAACCGGCTTGTGGATCGACAGCCACAGGTTTCTTGTTGGGCAGGTTTGTTGACTTTGTGTTGAAGCGTGTTGTTAGATCCAGACATGGTGTCAGACATCATGCTCTGAGAAACAACGCTGACCCTTGAATAACCTGCACCTCGTTCACCTCGGCAGTATCACAGACCTGCAGCTACTTCTCATGCATGGCTGCATCTCAATCAGATCATTCACTAGAACTTGGAGGGAAGAATGAAAGGAGCTCTGTAGAGATTTGGCTTTTTCAACACAGAGAAATTAGACACGCACAAGGAAAAAAACATGTTTAATATTTAGAAGATGTCAGGACTTTATCGTTGGGTTTCATAGCTTGTTAAATACAGGATGCCTGCGTCTGCCACTGACAGATTTTTGGCCGCACGTTTTGGCTTCTTTCCCTCAGAGTACAAGTACTGACGCAATGTCAAATCTGTGGTGAAATGATTGTTGTGCACTTAATCACCTGGTCACAGGCTTAGTGGAGACAGCCAAGTAAGGCTATTTTAGCCAACTTTCTAGGCCATGTCAATCAAAAGAGGGCAAACGGATCACTTCATCAGGCTGCGAAGGTGTTGCACAGGAAACCACAATTGTATCATTATTGTAACATTAGTAAATATAAAGTTTCCAGACTTGCATTTTTCACTGAAATGTTTGGGTTGTATTTAAAATGGTGCACTTCAACTGTTGGCAAGATTTCTACTTCATAAAACCTGTTCTTAATGGAAGCTCTGATATTGTCTGTCTGTGTTCAAACAATGAACTTTTCAAACAATGGACAAATTATTATTATTCAGACAAAGAAGCAATGCTTTCATCTTTCAATCATCCTGTTTTTATGCAAGATGGGAGTAGGAGACTGAATGGAGGCGTTTGTTTCTTAAGACTATATGAATGTTTTCTATTGTGCTTCTATATTGGGGTGCATCTTGTTTGGATGTGCATCTGTATTTTACATTTATTTTCCTTTTTCCATGGAAATAAACTAGTCCTTAAATCTGTTACAATGCACCCATTCTTGGTTTTCTGCTTTTGTGCATAGTCTGACAAAAAAATAAAGTAACATTTTGTAAATATTTGCAGAAATGCACATCAGTTTTATCCAACGTGATCTACTCATTAACAGAACCTTCTTTATTCTATCAGTTAATTAAGGTGTATGGAGAGGACAGCCACAGCAGGTCTGTGTGGGTTTCTCCAGAGGCCACAGCCAGAGAGGTGTGTCAGATGTTGGTTCAGACGGCCCACTGCAGCGACCAGGAAAACTGGGCTCTTCTTGAAGTCCATCCAGCCCTGGGCCTGGGTAATAATAAGCCTCAACTATTCTCATTCATTTTATTGATATGTAAATAATATGATGCATGAGTGTGTGGATGCAACTTGGTCTGTCAAAAAGATTCTTAACCTCAGTGAGTTTTTCCAAATTAAATGATTCTTAAATGAAATCCTATTTAAAAAGGTTCAGAAGATGTCACATCAGTTTATAAAACGGTGGTCGTTCACACACTCTCCTTTCTCCTCAGAGAGGTGTCTGGAGGACCATGAAGTGGTGCTGGCGGTGCAGTCTTCCTGGTCCCTCAAAGGCAACACAAAGCTGGTTTTCTGCAAAAATTACGCCAAATATGAGTTCTTCAGAAAACCAATGGTATGTAGCCTCCTCTGATCCAAATGAACATGCAAACATTCTAGAACCCCACTCCTCCACTTGCAAACAATGTTTTCCAGTTTAAAACATGTTTTTGAAGAAGAGGCCGAGCTTAGTGATTTCTAATGATTGACAGGTTGCGTGCTGGTGAAAACATGCTTATTTAGTGCTTTGACGTAGTGTTTTTTTTTTTTTTTTGCACAAGCCACTCTAGGCTCATCTGTCATGTGCTGCTAAACTACTGTGACACTTCACATTGAAACCTCCCACTGACCCGCCCCACTGTGGTTTCTGTAACGTATGCCCACACTGCCTCCAGAAGGCAACAAAGTAAACTTCATAATGGATTTTTTTGCTGAACAAACATTTACAAGTTGTACATGTAAAACTGACTCGTGCAAAATCACACGGTGCAAACCCCTTCAACCCTTCTGAGGCGCTTGGAAATGAGACATTCTTTCTGCGAACGTTAAATTTGCATGAGGGATTGTCTCACCTGTGAATATTTCATTGCCTCTGTCACGGTAATTTATTTTTTTTTAGTCAAGACTCGTGCCCAGAAGCTAAATTTTCTGATCAGTCCGATGATGAAACTATTGGAGACCTGGTTTCTACAGACAAGACTACTTTGTCTTGTAAATGAGCTTTTTTGTCCTCAAGAGAACTGTACAGACAACTTTATCCCCTTTTAATTTTTTTCACAGCTGTTCTTCCCAGAGTCCATGATCTCTGACAGCACAGACGTCAACAAGGGCATGACATCATCTGAACTTATTCAGGTAAACTCTGACGCCAGAGCCTCAGTCACTTAAGTTAAAGGAGTGAGGTTTTGCTTTTTTATGAATGGAATTATAGATTTTAAAACATTTCCCTGTGGTCTACATGAACTGTAAATGCTCTGCTTGGGTCTGAATTCTTCATTAATTCAACTCCACAGGTCCATCTTCAACCCTATTTCTGAGTAATGACACCAGAAAGGTCAATTTGAGCGCTGGTTAATTGGTGCGAAGTTTGGACATATTTTCAGTTTTTACTACAAAAGCTGCTGCTGATAAATGATTACTACTCTATTATTACTCTGAATATATGTGACCCCTTTAATTTTTTGTATTGTCTAATTTTTGTAGAAATTGTATACATAGCATTTCCTAAACCCTTTCAAAGAACAGATGCACTGACAAAGTAGAAATGAACTGCTGGCTTTGTGCATTTAATATCTACACCAAAAATCATTAAAAAATTGCTTTTTTTTTTTTTTTACATTTGTATGCCAATTGATTATTTTAAATAATTTCCTTTGTTATGTTGTATTTTTTTCCTCCCTGTCTGTGTTTTTGCATCATATGGACACTTAAACTGTACATTAAAGCCCATTCTCACACAGTGACTGTAGGCTGGAGAACAAGTGAGATTCAGTCACACTAATGTTTATTGTGCAGTAACTTTTTGGAGTGTGTGCAGCTACTGTAGAATGACGACTTGTTTAAAATCAAATCATCACTATAAAAACAAGTGGAAAAAATAATTAAAATACATTCTGTTATTTCCCAGAATCTGCTTAAGTCTGGAACGTGTCCAGAGATCCAAGGTTCCCTACATGTCAAAGAACCCAGTCGTAAAGCTTGGAAAAAAGTCTACTTCTTTCTCCGGCGTTCCGGCCTCTACTGCTCCACCAAGGGCTCATCCAAGGTCAGTATTTTATAACCCAGGGGTCACCAGTCCTGGTCCTGGAGGGCCAGTATCCTGCATGTTTTAGATGTTTCCCTGTTCCAACACACCTGATTCAAATGATCAGCCTGTAGAAGCCTGATAACAGTCATCAGGTGTGCTGCAAGAGGGAAACGTCTAAAACATGCAGGATACTGGTCCTCGAGGAGCAGGATTGGTGACCCCTGTTATAACCCTTATAATAATCTCACTACATCCTTGCTGTGAATGAATGAATTGAGCATCATGCCAAGAAAACAGGAAGATGACACTTTTATATGTTGTCTTAACAACCCTGTGTGTTCTATAATAACTGTGTTCTCTTAACCCTCTGGTACTCTGCCCAGAGAGGCCCTTTCTAACCGCTGTGTGTGAGAGATGGGTACAGTTACAGAACAATCTCAACAAAATCTTTCGTACTGTTTGCCTGTAACTTTGTACTTTTTTGTATTTCATCAACTTGAGCCATAAATAAAAAATACCAAGTAGTCTATTAATTTACATATTTTTTAAAGTTTTAGATTACGGGTCTATAATGTAAACAAACCATATTATTGATGTAAAATAAACTTTTTAAAAAAATATATACTATATAAAAAACTTTTCTACATCAACACACCCTCTCAGATCCTTGAAGAGGGGAGCAGGGAACAGTACACTACCATCTAGTGGGGGAAAAAAAACGCAATTTCTCCCTCTTCCAAATATGGCAAAAGTGACATCGCAGGGTAAAAAAAAGCAAAATGTGAAAATTTCTCAAACAAAGCCCAGATATCAGTAAAAACATGATTTATGGCTTATGAATCTTAAATGGTGGTTATACTGGGAGTATATGAGCATTTTTGGCACACTTAAATGGGTGCTAGTGTTGTAATTTTCTATAGTTTACAACATGCAAATTTTTGTTGGTGGCCAGAATTCTAAAAATCCTGCAGAAATGAACAACTTTAATTGTAATGTAATACAAATTGTGAAAAATATGCATTTCTGTAACATGAAGTGCAAAGTATATATAATCTGGATACTAGAGCTGTATTAAACGTGTGTGCTCTCTCAATAACCCTGTGCATTTCGGGACTAGGAGCCTCGACATCTGCAGTATGTGGCGGATGTGGAAGATCTGAACGTCTACACGGTGGTAAACAGCCGTAAACTGTACGGAGCACCTACTGAATACACCTTCTGTATCAAGGTAAACACTAGCTCTGGGCTCAATGGGATTAGTGGGAAAAAAATGTTCTTAGACCAGACAGAATATTGAGGAAGAGAAGTGTTTGACCTGAGGTTTAGTGCGAGTGTTTGTGTGTCTTTTGTGATCAAAACGCCCACCTTTAGCATTCATGTCATTCTTGTGATTGTGGATTATTGACTCACTACTGACGACAAGGAACCACAGCAGAAAGGAGAGAGAAAAAGCCTTGGATTGAACCTGCTTCATGAAACAGACTCCAGGACAGCTGACAAACACTTTGTAAATCATAAACTTTCTATAGCAGCGTGCTTGCATCACTCTTAAGAACATCTTTCTTAAGTGGTGGGTCACATCCCAAAAGAGAGCCATGGACTCCTTCTGAATGTTTAAAAAAAGCACACATTCAGAAGGATGCCTTTAAAAATAAATAAATACATTTCTTGCCTATCTGATATCAATTTAATCTCGACTGACATGCATGGACCACCTGCAGTTGGGTGACTGTTGCCATAGTAACAGCAATATTTTATTGAAAGGTAGCCATTAAAGCTTATGTTGACGTTCGTGTGACAATGAAGCACAAATATGACGAAGAGTGGGTTAAAAATATACGAATAGACGTTGTTTTTTTTTTTTTTTTTTTTTTTTTTTTAATATAAAGAGATTGAAACCAAGAGACCATGAAGCCATCAAAACTGAAATGTTTTAGACTTGTAACAGCTTCTGCACAAAGCTCATTATGACAATGTAAATGTGCTCACCAGACTATACTGGAAAATAGATTTGCTTGTTTTCAATTCTGTGAAACTGGGTCATGATGCAACTACCACAGAAAAAGGAGACGACTCAAAAACCACTCTCTTAAGCAGTAATTTCTTTTTAATTGTCACGTGTAAAAGATCCCCCCCCATTATGTTTAGTGACATACTGTATCTAGTGGAGTCATTTCTAATGGATTGACTGCAAGTGTAGTAAATATTTACATCAGATATAGATATACTATACCATCAAATGAAATTGTTGAATTAAAGTACTTTAAATAAGGGTTTATCTGTCTGAATGTTATTAACATTTATAAGTACATGTGTCTCAAAGATGCGTCCCCTAATCCTATTCTTTTAATTTATATTTTAAAGCAGAAGTGTAGTAGATACATCTGTAATACAATGAAATGGTTTGAAAGTGTTTATTCTCAAATCTAAGCATATATTGTGTTTGTCTGTGATCCTGCAGATAGACTTCATATAAAATGACAGAACAATAACGGTTGACAGTGACCTCTTTTGTGTGTATTCTGTCTGTGCCTCTGCAGCCTTCCAGAAGTCCCGTGCGCACTCAAGACCTAAAGATCCTATGTGCTGAGAATGAGCAGACACGGACATGTTGGACTTCATCATTCAGATTGTTCAAGGTTTCACAACAGAAAATTCTAACAAAAGAAGACCTCTTTCTAAACCTAATTAAATATAAAACACTGTAAGCATATTGTGAGCTGATAACTAATCACTGTTTGGCAAACAGAGCTGGATACAGGCTCCAAAAATCTCTGAAAGCAAAACTGACAAGATATCTGCTCTGCTAAACTGTAGGCAAACAAATGAGCTGTTTATTTTGTGTGTTTGTGTTATGCATGATCAGCATGGCAAACAGCTCCAGTGTAACTACCAGCTATCCAAGTTGGCCCCACGAAGCCTTGAAAGACCCACTAGCTCCACAGATGGCAAAGTGAGCTCATCATACACTACATGCAACAACATGCAGAGGAGTGGGGTGGGGGTGGGGGGGTACTTTGCACCCTATGTTCCATTTGTGCAGTAACCCAACAGTTGTATTCTACATGTGGTTCTGTTGCTTTGTGTAGTCGGAGGCGAGCCTGGTGGCCATGGACTTCTCGGGGAAGGCTGGAGGACGGGTCATCCAGAATCCCACAGAGGCCCAGAGTGCAGAGAGGGAGGAGGGACAAGCCTGGAGGGTGAGGAGACGCCGATGAATGGAGGGAGGGGGGAGACGCAGAGGAGGGTCAGGCATAGCTGATGGGTAACAAGGGAGAGATGAAGGTGAGCAGTAAAAAAAAGGGAGAGGAGGGGATGACTGTAATCAAGCGTGGCCAGACCCTCCGTCTAGCCAAGCTTAAAGAGCGTTGTTATATAAGGTTATAGACGGCGTGGATCAGAGAGAGAGAGAGAGAGGGAGGGTGGGTATGCCTGCACAATGAGGACAGGACAATGGAGGGAGGACACACAGTTACAGTAACGTTTATAAAAAAAAAAAAAAAACTCACTCTTTTCCTGACCTTTTTCCACTGTTGCAGAGGAGAGAAGCCCTGAGGTGCAGTTTGCCCAACTTGAGTTCTAGCACAAGACCTTCCTGTAAGTCCACATCAGGACCCTCGTCCACATCGTGTCTATTATTGGAACAATAATCAATTTCTTTCTCCATGTGTTTGTAGCAATTCATAAGACCCAGCAGTGGTTTCATGGTGGCGTTTCCAGAAAGGACGCGCAGAGACTGATAGAGAAACAGGGGCTCGTAGACGGGTGAGTGGAGGGTTTTAGTTTTATGTTGTTGTTTTTTTTACACAATTTTTAATTGTTCCTTCACATGTGTTAAAGATCTTATGTAGTATAAGAAGTTATGTATAGATTCAAGAAATATGGTTTAGAGATGGAGACCAACAGGTACTGGAGGATCTGGGACCTGCTTGTCCCTGCTTTTAAACCCTATGATACATAATTGAAAATGATGACCCCCCCCATTTTTGATTAAATTATTTACTGATAAAATGGTTGTATTTTTAATTAAGGAGTTTTTTTTTGTTTGTTTGTATAGATGTAGATAAATAATATTTTATCATCTAATTCGTCTTTGTTTGTAGGATGTTCCTCATCCGTGACAGTCAGCAGCATGCACAATGCTTCGTCCTCTCACTGTGTTACAAACTGAAGACTAAACACTACCTGGTTATCCCTGTGAGTTGTCTCCATGCTTAGAAACATCCCCCTTCATATTTTGTCTGTAATTTTGTGCATGTTGTGTTGACTATTGTAATTGTTACAGTATGAGGAGGGAGGCAGAAAATATTACACCATGGACGATGGTGTGACACTCTTCGTAGACCTTCTGCAACTGGTGGAGTTTCACCAAATCAACAAGGGCATCCTTCCTGTCTGCCTCAAACACCCTTGTGTCTGTGTAGCATTATGATCACATGTCCTCAGTATGGTCCTTCCCTGGCCAGGACCTGTCATCAGGACTTCTACAGACTGAACCCCATGCATAGTCATGCAATTGCATTGAGGTATTTATCTGACACAGTATGTGCTTTTATGTAACGGAACTCACCAGTCAAAGTATCCATTCAGTAAAACAGTGGAGTCAATGTTATCCGTTCATTTGGTTTGTTTAATGGACCCACAGGGAGTGTGCCTCAAAGCAGACATGAGCATATTGTCTGAAAACCTCAGCCCACCTCTGTGTTGTGTTTTTAATTATTTTTGACTAACTGCACTGCTCCAGTCAGTGGTTGGTTTTTATTTTTTAACTATGTTGAGGTGCAGTCTCCATGGAGACTGCTTAATTAGCCACATTGGACAGACTTTTAGCACTTTAGGGATCTTGATATATAAAACATTGCTAATATGCACCTGGATTCCTATCCATATGAACATAAGAGGTTCAGGACTGCAGTGAAATCAGAGGAACTGTCAGCGAAGAACCAGATGGTTGTGGCCACCAGAGGGCGCTCTGCAGTCACCACATGGGAGTGTTAAAGCTGGCAGTGGGATGGCGTTGAGACTTTTACAGGGACACAGGTTTTTTTAATAGCATCAAATGTAAAGGACATTTATTTCATATTGATATTAAAGTTAATGTATGATGAAAATGCCCCAGTTTGCAATCATGTAGCATGTAACAGTTTTACAGACTGTCTTATGTTTTTGTAGCTAATGTTTTGGTAACAATCAAGCCTTTAATGTAAGTTAATACAAAATCTAAATTGTTAGACCATAAGCACTCTTTCATTGCTGTATTTGCACAATGATGGTGATGTAAAACAGTTTTTGTCTTAATCTTCATTTTGATGTCTAAGTAATTGAATATAACATCAGCAACTTTTGAGGATACATGAAAACATGTTTTCTTACAGGCTACCTTCAATGTTTTGCACTTTGAATGAAATTCCATACACTGTACATTACCATTATTCATTCTGTCCCAAAGGACTATTCTCAGTCTCCTGCTTTTTTTTTTTTTTTTTTTAAATTGAAAAGGGTTTCTGTGCCTTGTATTTTGTGCCTTCGTCAGAGCGACCTGTTTTATACATTGAATAAATGATTTCACATGAAACTCTTTTCTTTTTGAAGTTACTTTTGTCTGAAGAAAAAAAACGGTGCTTGTTATCCAACTATGTCATTCAAGTAAAAATGATGAAGCTATCATCACACCACAAATAGACGGACTGAAAAAGCCTGGACTGAATTCTGACTAAGCCCTTGGTGGAGCAACATAAAAGACTGCCTCAAGGTTATGTAGTCCTGGCAGTCTGCGCCCATCCAGAGCAGCACAGCTCAGATTCACTGCTGGATGGCTCGGAGCTTTGCACTGTGGCTTGAGAAGCTAAAGAGCTGATTTCTCTAGTGACCTACTCAGTCTCAAAGTGTAGGCACATGCATGTCCCAGTGTGTAGTTAAATACCAGTGTGCGCTGGTAACCCTTCTTCCCCACTGCAGCCCTCCATGCGGGGGTTGCTATGGCAACAAATTTTTCTCCGTTGGCCTAGATGGGCAGGTAAATTATGGGGTAAAAAAGACAGAATAGAGGTGGGTCATGGAGGCTTCACAGAGCTCGTAAATATGGTCACTGATTTTATTTTCTCAAGGTCTTGAGCTCTGCAAATGTGACCCTCCTCTGAGCAAATGACAGCCCATTAATTCAACAGTTTAAGAAAACGACTCAAAATAAATGTCCAAATAATGGATGTCTATTTTTTTTTATTTTTATTTTAGTCTGTTAGGCTAGAATTTTATATCTAAAACATTTGTCTGTGATACATGTGTATTGTGATGGTCTTGAAAACATAACGGTACGTAGGCTTTATTTATCATAGAGGAAGTAGAACCCAGAGATGTGACCGCTATGAGGCAAAAGCACTTAATGATGCACAACATTCCATAATTAACGTAACATTTCACAACACTGACATGTTACAAAACACTGAATTTAATGGAAGCTGTCCCATATTCTTCATAATCTGCATGTTTCTGTTTTGAAATGACATTCTACATATATCCAATATACTTATTATGACCAGTGGCTAATGGAAAAGGTGCAGAATGCAAAAGGAACTCTGGTGTCTTTGACAACAGCCTTCAGTCCAGGATAGTGGATATCCTCCTCTGCTGCTACACACTGACATTGCACTGGAACAAAATATTAGGTTTCAGTTTTTATCAATGTAAGCTGTTTGAAGTTGCAAGGAGATTAGTGGAAGATGAAACTGTAGCGCCTTTTGAGAACCATTTTCAGTCTCTGTCACTGTGTGATTCACTTGCGGTGTTCAATAAGCTTTCATTTCTTGTCAACATAAGTGCTTTGGCATTTCACTCAAGCTATTTTTGTGATATACTGCACCCCACAATGCATTATACTCATTCTCTTCTTGTCTGATGGCTGGTCACAATGAATGCATTACTGCCTTCTGCTCTGTTGGAGTTTGGGCCAGAGTTCAGTATTTACACACATTAATATGTAATGTGTCATTTAAATGATATATTGAATTAGATATGTCGGGAAATTAGGCAAAATATCTGTGTTTTGCCTTTCAAAGGATAAAGTACCAAACTATGTTAAAGTGCAATTTGCTGCGACATGTTTTCATAGAAATGATTGTTTGCAACTAAAAGCATATGCTATACAGTTTGAGCCATACAAACAACACCTGCGAGTAATATGAGCACTCATTTTTGTAAGATGTTTTCACGTTATTTCAGCAAATAATTAATTGCATAATAAAATGAAAACCTTTGAATGTCTACCAGCAAGTAGTGACAGGTACGTGTTTTCAATGACTTCTTAAAATTGGTGATCTTGTGCCTACGGTATTTAATGCACTACATTTGGTTTTATACTCTGTACTATTAAAAATAGCATATGGTATACAACTTAAATGCTAATTATGCAGGATTTAGTATCCATTAAGTGTAAAATACCACCTATGTATTTTCTGATGGGATGTATTTTACCCTTCCGAGCTACTGTACTAAAGAAATGCTAGGTTATAGTGATGGGAATTCCGGCTCTTTTATACAGAACCGGCTCTTTCTGCTCGGCTCACTAAAAAGAGCCAGTTCTTTCGGCTCCCAAACGGCTCTTCAGATTTGTTGTTGTTGTTGTTGTTGCTTTAATCAATATATTAGCAATAATATAAAATTATAATGTAAAATTATGCAAAAAAAAAAAAAAAAAAGAATCAACGTTTGTATACCAGCTGTTTTTCCCTGCTCATGCACAAAATGAATTAATAATGTAAAATGCATCATACTTTTTATTCATATGTGTTTATTATATAAATATGCCTTTTATTTTTTTACTCTACAGAGCACTTTTAATGAATTTAAACTTAACTTTTTTATAGAAAACAAATTTAAAGTCAAGCAACACAGAATCCCTTAAAAACACACAAAATCTGAATTAAAAATATTTATTCTTCAGCACTACAATAAATAAACTAGAAAATGTAACAAACTTTTAACAATTTAACTTTTAAGGAATTTAAGCTTGTACCTTTTTTTATACAAAACAAATTTAAAGTCAAGCAACACAGAATCCCTTAAAAACATGCACAACAACAACAACAACACAACAAAATATAAATTAAAAATATTTACTCTTCAGTGCTACAATAAATGAACTAAAACTAAAATTCAAGAACAAACTTTTAACCGTTTACAGTTCAACTTTTAGCCAATAAGGATTAGGAATGTCCTTGTCCCTCCGTGTTGCTCCTTGCTCTCTCTCTCTCCCCTGTCTCACTCCTCTCTTGACCTGTTTATGTGCTGCTGCTGTGGAACTGCCTTCTTTTTCCATATTCAAATCTCTTACACTATATTGTGCATAAATAAATAGTGACACTGACATTTCTGGTGTTTTTTGCTGCGTCTTGAGCCGGACGTAACATTGACTTACACAAAACTGTCACGTATCACCAAATTCATGTGGGACTTTGCAGAAACATTAGTACTGATGTTCTATTTGTAGCTGAATGTGTGTTGAGATCTCCAAAGGACACTTACACACAGCACAACAGCTGTAACTTCATCAGGACTGGGATGAGACGCTCATTCATATTTGTACTACTTCTGACACTAACTTACACAGCTTACAATAGTTTTAAAGGTCAACTTATATCATTATTTTATTCATACTGCTGTGTCACCACTATGGTTGAATGCATTGTGCGTCATTTCTGTAAAAAATGATGTCTATTTCTGTTGCTTGAAGCTGTTTTCTGTAAGCTAGAAGAGGGTCTGTGGTTGAACGACTGGCTTTTCCGGTGTCC
>JAPSES010054336.1:0-11646 GCA_029822895.1 Maxillicosta whitleyi | reverse complement strand
TGCATGAATGTTTGACTATTGTTTTCATCATGTCTGAGGTCTGTCTTTACTGATCCACTGTCATTACTTTAAGCTCCACCTACATCTCACTCTTAAATCAGGTCAATATTTTAAACATATGCCTGTAAAACAACTTAGCATGTGTTATAGACAAATACAACTATCATAGAACTTGAATTGACATGACTCACCACTAAATTAGAAATAAGAGTTTTAAATGTTGGGCTTAACAATGGGGTCACCCAGGACTTGAACCAGCGATCTTTCGCACCAAAGGCAGAAGCGCTAACTACTAAGCTATTACGTCATAGAGACACTGTATACAATGAGTTGTTTGACCTGTCCCTCAATCACTTATGCCACCGGTTGATTCTAAAAATAGTTACATCGGAGGCAAAATTAAGAGCTTCACTACCTTTTTTTTATCCTGAGAAATGGTATACAATTCATTTATTTTACAAAATGAGCAATAAAGCTCACTCTAAATCACTTATCCGATCAGACAAGCTTCTGGACAAGTCTGCTTGTCCAAGAAGATTTTTCACTAGTCCTGGATGATCGGACTATTGCCAATGTCAAGCCCTGTATATACATAAAAAACACAACATAAAAATAAAAGACACATCTTCTAAAAAATAAGATTTACACACATACCATAATGTTACAGCAATACCATGAAAACACCACACTAATACACAAACAAGCACACACAAACAAACAGACCCTTGGAAGACAAGCAGTCACTCCAAAGAATATCTGTCCGGATTCAGGAGAAAATCCAGTGACCCTGATGTTCACAGTTATGGAAAAAAAAAAAGCTATAATAAGGGAGTTGATAATAGAGATGCAGTTCCGTTACACTTGTTATACTCTCTTTGAACCCACAATTGATAGCAACAGTTTACACAAGTATTGTTGTTCTGGCGACTGAAGGATACGGTAACAGGTCTCCACATCGGACTGACAGGATCACCCAGGAGGGCTGCAACACAACAGAGAAACAAGGTAACTTTAAGCATACATATCAGGCTTTGTCAATGTTGCCAGTGAGCTCAGTTCGAACTCCAGCACTAGACTTCCCCATGAAGAGGAGTACTGCAGCTCGGGCTGAGCAGTAAAACAAGAATGACAACCATCAGGTAAGACCATAAAACTTTAATAATTACCATAAACATGACAAATATTTCTTTTATTTCAGTGTTTTGTTGTTTGTTCTACCTAATTTAACCCAGTAGTGTCTTTGCATTTTACCCATCGTAATAGTCACCTCAGACTTAGTATTAGCATTATGAGCAGTGAGCTGCCATTGAGGACACTTGGGGGATCAACTGTAGATCTCAGCACAGTGGTAGAGGTCACTGACAAGAGAATTAACCTAGATTATATATGTACATAATTTTAATGGAAGGGGCAACCAGAGGTGTTGGGAGAAATTTATAAAACACAGAGGGAGCTAGTAATCCCAACACAGAAACCTGCCTGTTGTGAGGCCGAAGTGCTAAACTCTAATAATTACGGCTGAATTCAGAGTGTTTTGGCTTTACACTACTTTATATGGCTTACTTGTGAATATGGCTACACAGTTCAGTTGAAAAGTCACAGTAACTATTGTGAGGAACAGTGTAATTTGTGACTTGCATATAAGAATACAAGGTATTTATTTTGAAATTTAGATTTTTCTCAACCATACATACTGAAGCATTAAAATACAAATCCATAAAATGATTAATTGAATTTTGCTTGTTTCACACAGCACATCTCCTCTCTGATCAGTGTCTAAAGTGTCACCAGACATTTTTAGATGTTTGTTTTCTCTCTAATTTCTGCAATTATATCACTATAAATCCTCCAATATGCCAGATCTTTAAGTTGGAGTCTTAAGTCATTTAGGATTGCACAGGCTGATACTGCGATTACAACTGTTATCAGTTAATTGTGCAGCCTTAGGACTGTTTCATTGTAAACACAAGGACATGTGGACACAAACGTATTGTAACACATCAAGACATGTGACACAGCAATGCGTGTAATACCATATGTCACTGGTGGGGCCAATACGCAAGCAATATAGTTTTAATTCCTTTCACTTTTTCACAAGTTTTTTTTGTTCTGCCGATTCAAAATCAACATTGCTATGTATTAGAACCTTATTATGGGGCGGCTGTGGCTCAGTTGGTAGAGCAGGTTGTCCAATGACCAAAGGGTTGGCGGTTCAAATCCTGGCTCCCACTGTCTACATGTCAAAGTGTCCCTGAGCAAGACACTGAACCCTAAATTGCTCCCAGTAGGGTCTGGCATAAAAGTACCTTGCATGGTAGATTAGCATAGTAGCCGTCTACTGGTGTATGTGAATGGGTGAATGTAAAGCGCTTTGAGTACCAAAAAGGTAGATATAGCGCTATATAAGAGCAGACCATTTATATGTGTTCTTTGTGCTCTTAACCTGAAGGGTGAAACAGGATGCTGACTAATAAAAAGTGACATGGGCTCAGTGAGTTCTGGTCGACCTTTACCGATTGCTGTGTAAGTGATTATTCTCCTGTGAATCGGGCAAGTTATCATGGTAAGTGCAATAAACATCAGAATACAATCTTCCTTAGTAGCCATTTTGATTTGAATATCACCTGGTTTGACATGCGGACTGTACCTGACTCAGAGATAAAACCTATTGCATGAGTGATATATTGCATTTTAGGCATCACCCTACTTGCTTACATTCAGTGTGTTGACTATGAAAGGATATTCAACACATGCATCACACACATAAACTATGTAGGCAGCCTTAGTTGTAATAAAAAACATTCAATCCCTCTTCAAGCTGATGATGTACAGACAGCCATTTCAAATCACTGGATGGCATGAAATTTTTTTTTTTTTAATTTTTTTTAAACAACTCAGCATTAAAGCTGTTCTATTCTGAACCACTGGATTTCATTGAAAACCCTCAATTAGCCGTTTTGTTTGTCATTCACGGTATTAGCTAATGTGTTAAAATAGTAACAAAATGGGCTGGCTGACCTAGGCAGATGCAGAAATGCTTTTATTGTTGGCGCGTAACCCTTTCAGACCCTGGTATGTTTCTGTATGGGTGTAATGATGCAACTCTTCACTCAATCTTCACCACCAAATGCCTCTTGCTATTTTTTAGCACTTTGTGAAGAAGGTAGAGCAGAATTATAGTCGCAATTCTAAAAGTTCAACTCTTACCTTGACAACAGGCAGGTCAAAGACCTCTCTTGACTCGCCCACTTCAGGGTTGTCCCCATCCTCTGCTATGATGTGAGTGGCCAGGGCATTGTATGAAACCTCCTTTCCTTTTCCAGCTTTTAAAAGTTGTACCACCTACAAAGCAGTGCAAACGTACAAATCAACTATGGGATATAGATGGGTATCATTCAGACATTATGATACCATCTTTAACAATTTTCCATTATATTAAACAACACCAGGTATTTTTCAATACATAACATCAATCATTTCTGATCTATAATAATACATATAGAAAATAGGCCAAATAACTTAAAACAAATTTGCTCATTGTTGAAGTTAACACACTTCAGATTTTGTGAACCATATCCTTACTCTAGTCTACTTAGTTGTATTTTATGTGTTTTCTCTGACAGTAGAAGAGTTTTCATATTTCTTTGGCTTGAATGCTGTAGTGTTGTGCTTCACTTATAGAATGGTAAGGCAAACCTCACATCTGTTACATCCTTTGTAGAACTGTTGAACAATTGAATAGAATAAAAGGAACGAGTAATTGTGAGTGAGCAGACTACTCTTTGCCAATGGCAGAAGACAGACTGGAGATTCTGAAAAATTTTGTTTACGAATTACCTCAAGTATGAATCACGTCACTCTCTACAGTGCGCAACTATCAAAAACAAGGTTAGAATATAAACAGTAAATACAAAAATGAATAAATTAAACAAAATGATTTATTTTAACCATTTCACTTGAAATTAGTGACGTTGAATTACGCTCATGAGACGACTGATCGTTTACCACCAGTCTTCTTTGGTGCTCAAATCAAATAGGACACATATATGGACCATATACCTGGACCTGCTCAGTATAAACAAGCTCCAAGATATGTACGACCAGGGACCACTATTTGGCAGGAAGTCCATTGGTGTGCCACAGGTCTCTTGTACCAACGACAGGGGGAACGAAAGTACATGCGCAGCAAGTGACGCCGAATTTAGCAAGATGTTGGTAGTCCCAGCTACATGCAGAGGAACACTGAAAGATGTACTGTATACTAGCGTTTCATTGCCCTTGAGAAAAATACAACAGTGTGGCAGTTGAGACTGTCGGGGTTTTAGAAAAGCAAGCTATATGTATAAGTACTAACGCCAAGCTCTTTTGACTGATAAACCGCAGGCTACATGCTAGCAGCTAGCTATAGGTACAACTATCAAACTCCAAGCTAGTGCTACATAACAGTGTTGAAACGCTGCATGAAAAAGTCCGTTGGAAAGTAACTTCACGGGAGTCATTGACCATCATCTCACGGTCTCACATATACATTTAAATGACAAGATACAAGTAGTGCAACAACCCTTCACGATACAAGCTCAGTGTACCCCACCTGAGTTAGCCTGTCAGCCAGTTAGCTGGCAACTTAGCTTCTCCTGCAGTAACTTATTTACACTGAATAATGCTAGCATGTTAGCATGCTACTACCTTAGCTTGGAGAAGCTAATGTCCAAAGCCTCACCTTTTGGTCAATGTCCCCAACTACGTAGAATTTGACATCTTTGAAAAGTTCATCAGAAACCTTATTGTCCTCTTCAGACATGATTGTCCATCAATGTCATATGATCTTATAATTAAAAACCAGCCTAGAACTATAAGAGTGTAAAGTGTTTAATATTGGAGCTGCCTGGTAGCGTACAGTATCCCGGAGACACTCTAGCGCCAAATCACTGAGCGCGCCTTGGACTGTAGCATTGTTAAAAAGGCGCAGGGGGGTCTCCAATTTATATTTGGTTATATATTGCAATATATCTGCCTCATAGTAGATTGTATATATCATAGCACCTTTCTAAATCGATGAAGAAATCAAAGTGAATATATAATTCGTTCAAAAGACAGCAAAGTCTCAATACCATGCGTTGTAAGGGACACGTAACCCCCCCTACAGAATGCAAGGTCATGTTTTTACCTAAACGTGTAACCCAGATTGTCAAATACAGACGCGACAGTCATGTCAGGATATCACAGTTATTTGACGTAGTTTATAAATTGATTTTCCAAAAAGTTATATTTTTTTCTACACCATTATTGTGTGTGCAATTTTGTTTACTACGAAAGTAATAATATTATGGAACTAGTTTTTATAAATTAATTATAATATATTTGCAAATTAGATGCCCCGCGGTTTATTGGATGCTCATTTGTCAAAACATGTTTACCATTCTTATTCCATAGTGTCATTATGAGAGCCAACACAAGTCTTAACTTTTGTGAACTGTAAACAAAACTCTTGGTCAGGATTGCACTCTTACTGTTCAAATATAAAGTTGAAAGTTCAAATGGTTAATAACGTCATAATACTAACATAATGTAATTTATCATATTTGCTAACAACTGTTAATACAGAGCTTATTGTTCTTATTATATTTATTTTTCCATTTATTTGTAGCAACAGGAGTAATGAAAAATGAAGTGATGTAGTCATTTTGTTATTCATTTGTAAAATATCCTCTGTTGACTAATAGTGTTCACTGAGGCAAAGTAAGATATCAATGCTAAAAAGGAGTAAAATAGTGTATCATTAGCATAGCAAGGTAACACAAATACAACAGCTAACACAGTGGTTCCCAACCTTTTTTGGCTTGTGGCCCCATTTTAACATCACACATTTCTGGCAACCCCAGACATTGGTTTTGTTTTAGTGATCATGAGCAATAGTTTGCTATACTATGTTGCAAATAAACTTTAATTTTAGCCTACATTTAGGATACATAATGTATATTATTATGAACAGAGGCAGAAAAGCAAGGTTGAGATTACAGCACAAAACAAGAATTTTATTTTCCTTGGTCAGAATATGTTGTCAGTCCAGTTTGTATTTACAAGGATACAAATTAGTACTGAACAATAACCCGACCTATGAATTATGAAAGAGTTGCAGCATTTTCAACTGATCAAAATGAACATTTGAAAGATTAAACAGCACCACAGTGCTTCAGTTTCAGCTTCAGAGTTAGTCATGTGTTTTATGTCAGAATATATGTTTTATTAGTAATTTTATTTTAATCAATTACTAGAAAATTCAGGTGACCCCATTTGAATTTCAGGTGACCCCAGGTGGGGTCCCAACCCCAAGGCTGAAAAAACTAAGCTAAAAGGATGAATCAAGTGCTAAAATAGTGGGCAGGAATGTGAACTGCTGATTTTGTTAAAAAAAATAATAATAATAATAAATAAAGAAATAAATAGATACATAAAGAGTAGCTCTTAAATATGTTTAAAAAAAATAGACATTAAGGATCACAATGTTTCGTTGTCATGACATAATACAATGCAAACTATAATGTGACAAATTTTAGTTTCCTTTGACCATGTCATGTGTTCAATATGTGGGTAAGTTGTGCCACTCATGTCTTTTACCTTCAGTATTGGAAATATTCATACACATATACCTTAGAGTGCATTTATTTTATACACCTTCATTTGTGGATGTCACTCTTTGTCTTTCTTATTTATGCAATGCAACAGTTCTATTCTTATTTTAATACAACCATTTGTGTTTTGTATTTGCAAACTTCAGGCGTGGAAGTGATTTATGAGGGTGTGTTGATTTTTTTTCTCATTTTCAGTAAATCAGGCATATGAGGATCTGATCTCATGTCTCCTTCAGTGGGCTCCTGTAGAAACTATAACAGCTATCATCTGTCAAGCGTGCACTCATCGGCAGGTATGAGACCCAAAGTGCATGGCAAGATGCATCAGCGTTAAAAAGCCTTGACAAACAGAGCTACAGCCAAATGAAGGCAGTAATTGGCTTTCTGACAGCTCCATTAATGATGCAGATGGTCATTTCCTGACCTTGTAGGTACAGTATAAAATGTAGACATTACTCTTTCGACACACCCACTGTCATTACACACCACATTGGAGTTGGAGGCTTATTCATGTCACCCTTTAGCCCATGCCTCCAATCAAGCTTAGGTGCAGTCATGGTAGCAGAGATTGGATGAGCCATTTGACAGCTACATTAACTCTGCAGCTGATCACCTGATGACCGTGGCACCTATTAGACGTAGACATCTCTCTCACATATGTGACATGATGACGCACATTGATTAAGAGTCATTACCCTAGTGGTGTGTTCTCTTACAGGTACAAGAGTTGTATCTTTATAAGTAGATTAGATGACTTTTCTACCTGATAACTTTATTTCTGCTGCACATATCAAAACAATTACCAAACTGAAAAATGATCCCCTCTCTCCCAGTAACAGAAGAGCAGTGTTTATTTAACAGACTGAACCAAAGCCTCAGGTGGTAGTGGGCCTTTAAATGTTCCTCTTTGTGGGAAAAATGTTTTGTATAAAGATGCGCCCCTGCATCTTTATAAGGTTTGTCATTTTGTTTAACAATAGCAACAAAGAGAATCAAGCAGGACATTGCAGACAAGAAGCCTTTTACTTTTCTATTTTTCTTCAATTTGCCCAACAAGTTTATTTATGGAGCAACAATTTAAAAAATAAGTTTAAAATATGAAATTCATTGTAGTCTATCACAGCCAGGATGTTACACAGCAGCATCTAGTGGTTGGCAGTGGTATTATACTAAACTATACATTTTGAGTGGTGCCTCATTGGGGTATGCTCTTTGTACATGCCATATTACACTGTACGTCTTCTTAATAAAGAAAAATAATCCAAAACTTTAGCTTAAAGAAAGTTGTCAGCAAGAGTGTTTACTGGCATAAAATTTTCCCTTTTCTCCAATTTTTTTTGATTTTGAGATCAAATGTCTAACAATCTAAGTTAGTGTTATTCAAGTTAGTGTTTTGTGAGTTACAAATAGAAATGACTGAGGTGTCAAACTGTTACACAACAGTGATAAAACATGAAGTGAAAACATGAACGTGATACTGGCATGGATGTAATGGCCTCTTAGAGCGATCCCTGAAATACTTACTTCCATTGATAGATTTATATATACTTCATTTATATAGACATGCTAGTCTCTAGTTTCACAAAATTTTAGAAAGATACAGATTTATTGTATCAAAGTTTTTTATACTCCTGCAGGAATATATAGTAGTTATATCAGGAAGTTCATCTGTCTGATTTTTGTCCATCCCATTTCTCAGACACTATTCACCCGATGCTTTTCAGATTTGATGCACTTGTTCTTTACCAAAAGGTGAGGAGCACAGTTTGATGGCTGAATTTACATTTCTGGATTTTTTTTTTTTTTTTTTTTTTTTTCAATACATTTTTAAGTTTGAAAGTTAAGACTTAATATCCATCCCTTGGTGGGCTGGGTATCAGTGTGACTGGGTGGTGGTATTAGTAAGCTCTACTTTATCACATTTGAATAACTGTCACATTTGAAATGTTTCCTGTAAATGGTCCCATGACAAAAGCAAAGCATTGGGCTTTGATAAACCTGCCCAATAGATGTACTTTATTCTAGCAGTTGATGTTTGTTTCAACATTGTTCAACAATTATTCAATAACTGTTGTAATTTAACCTTTTTTGTCCAGATTACATTAGATTAGTTAGAACTTTATTGATCCCTTGAAGGAAAATTAAAATATAGAAAGAAAAAGAAAATAATATGAATGGATTGTCATATCTGTGCTATTTCTCTGTCTGGTTTCTGCTCTACCTTCCCTGTGACCTTTGACCTAATTCCTCCAGTCAGCTTCACTCAGTCCACCTGATCACCTGGTGGTGACTGTTTATTCTCCTCTCTTTCACTGCTTCCCTGCCAAATTGTTGTTGCCCTTGCATAACTTTCCAGCATTTTTTCTGTGTTCCAGTTTTTGACCCGTTTCTGTTTTTGACCTGTTTCAGTTTTTGACCTGCCTCCTCCCTTTGACCCCTGCTTCACCTGACTCTAAGCTCACCTGTTCTCGCTGGTTTGTTCACCTTGGCCTGTCTGACTATGATCCCATGCCTGTCCTTCATTATCTGACCGGCCTTCCGCCCCTGACCCAGCCCTCAGCCTGTTCCCTGTTGGATCTCCCGGTACCAGACCCTGGACCGACACTGACCATTGGTTTGGCATCAGCCCTCGGACTCTCCTTATCTTAACACTTCCGTGTTAGAAATCGGACTTTGGTTTGTTCACTGTAGTACAGAGACTGTGTTTAATTGTTCTATTGAACAATAAAGACTATAAAATGTATCTTTTGGGTTTGCCTTCTGGTTTGTTTCATGGATGGTAGTAATACTACTTTTATTTTATTTAACCAGGATGTCCCTTGAGATTAAAATCTCTTTTTTGAGGGAGACCTGGACAACACCATTACAAAGTTACAAAAATTCTAAAATAAAACATTAAAAACAGACAAAGGACAACAAAGACTTACAACAAAATCCACCTCAGGAAAAGCAATTGCACTCTTCAGTAATCACAGTTTTTTTTGGTTATCAGAGCTTTGAACTCTCTATTAATAACAATAATAATCACTGGAAGAAACGTTGCACACTGGATACAATAATCCATATTACACAGTTCTTCTGGTAGCACATGAGAGACCTGCTCTAACCTCATCCTCTCTCCTCCTGCTACTCCTCTGTCTCACCCCAAGTGAAGAGTTGTACAGTTTGATGGCTTGGACAAAGGACTTTGTAGTTCTGTTTGTTTTCCTCCCTGGTAGGAGCAGGCTGTGGCTGAACACATGTCTCTGTGTCCTGATGACAGTGTGCAGAGGGTGAACGCTGTCTTCTCTGCTTCTGTCACCAGAGTCCAGCCTCGTGTTGACCACAGAGCCAACCCGCCTGACCAGTTTGTCTAGTCTGGAGGCGTTCTCACACCACAGAAGAGGATGCCAGCGAGTGACCAGAGACTGATGGAATGTCCATAGATGATTCCTGGAGATTATGAACGAGCGTAGCCTCCTGAGGAAGTACAGCCTCCTCTTCTTTACATGTGGTCTGTGTTACATGTCTAATCCAATTTATTGTCCAGCCACAGCCTGAGGTACCTGCAGCTGTCTAACACCTCTGCTGATAATCCTTTGTTCAAACTGGTGATGGACATGATCTAGATTTTCAAAAGTCTATATGGAGCTCCTTAGTCTGAGGTATTGAGCAGCAGATGCTTTGACTTTTTAGGAAAACAATTGTGTGAACTGTGAGAGTACTGCTCCAATAGATTATGATTCAAAGATAGAAATATGATGTTAAATTGATGGTATTTGTTCTTTTCTAATTGTTAGAAAAGCTGCTTTGAAAACAGTATAAAGATCAGAACAAAGGTATTTGTTCATCATAAACCAGAATGTCTTTTAATTACATGAAATTTCAGACAGAATCAGAATCAACCAAAGGGCAACAAAGTCACATTTAGCTTCTGAGAATTGTGTTTGTATGTGAACATCCATGAACCATTCCTGTAATGATTTTGTATCTTAATGGTTACATCATCAAACACCCTTGTGATCAGTTCATTTAAATCTGGGGGTGTTTGATTCTAATCTGAAATGCAACTAATACAATACCCAGCATTTACTCTTTGTGGAACACTATCCATGCGCATTCAGAGCATCCAAAAAGCTTCAAAACCAACTTGCTGAAAAACACTGTGAACCACCTGCACCTTTTAAATTGGATTTGATTTCTCCATGTTGATTTTATGAATTTGGTTTAGAGCCCAAATTGGTTTGGTATTGCACCTAAGAATTATGATGGAAGAGAAAACCTTGATAGCCTAATTACAACACGTCTGTCACTAGTGTGCACTGTATTCTTAGATATTCCCTTCTTATTTTATCTGAATTAGTATTCATGAATTAATTAGATTACATATAGACTCATTTTAAATTAATTAATAAGGCTTGCCCTGAAACTAATGAAAGTGTGCCTATTCTTTGCAAAGCACGGTGCAGAAGTGTCAATTACAGTCTCAGATAACTTAAAGCTGAGAGAAATCTGTCATCAGACTTTTGTCCAATCAAATTATTGTATGGCCTACATTTACACCCCTCAGATATTCGATATTTGCTGCCAACATTGCATATGGTCACTTTCAATATGTTGTCACCTCAGTATGAAGTCATGTTTAACATTGTGTGCTTTTATCTACATTTTGAAATGAATTATTTATTTAGAAAATTAATACCAGAACATTACATTACAAAACAATGCATACTTTAAAAAGTTTAATTAAAATCTAAATCTCTCCAACTTTTGACAGTTTTGTTATTTGACCTGTCATCTGTAAGGCATATGTGAGGCATTTACAATTCAGGCTTTCTGAAGAAAAAAACAAAAACAAAAAAAACCCCCTCTGTGTTCTATGTCATGAACCATGTTGGTGTCTGAGCCCATAGGTTTCTGAATCCAAATATTACAAATCACATGTGTTTCCTCCAACTTTATGGGCGGCTGTGGCTCAGTTGGTAGAGCAGGTTGTCCAATGACCACAGGGTTGGCGGTTCAAATCCTGGCTCCC
>JAPSES010054315.1:0-11648 GCA_029822895.1 Maxillicosta whitleyi | reverse complement strand
TTTTTTTTTTTTTTAACAAAAAAAAACAAAAAAAAAAAAAAACGGCGGTGTTTGCATAGCAGTGTTTGCATAGCGATGCATAAACTGTGTGAAAAAGTCGCCTTTTCCTCAGTTTTCTGTTTTTGATGGAATAAATCTCAACATTAATCTGAGCTTTTTTTTTTTTTTTTACATATATATAAATATCTATATGATCAGTCAATTAAATAAAGGAAAATACATGGTTTTCAGTACAAGAATGCAAAATACAAAGGTGGTGAAAACTCACTTAAGAAAGATAAGGAGATAGATTAATTTGGTAAGTGCCATAAAAGGAACACTGGGTCTTTATAGGTTAAACTGTAGCTGCACAAGTTAAACAAATCATTACAAAACAGATTTATTTAGGAGTCCAATTTATTGCCTGATGAGGTCCATTTTATTTATAGGTTGTTTATAAATACATGGCGCTGTTTTTTGTGTGTGGGTGTTTTTTTTTTTTTTTTTTTTTTGCTTAAAGCCTTGAAAATATGATTAAAAGGTGATTTTCACCATGAGTCTCTCTCATCCTACTTTAGGGTAGAGGGTGGGCATTGTAGTCTTTGTGTCGGCTACATTTTAGTTCTTCATTTTTTAAGTTTAATTGTGTAAAGGAAATAAATTAGATCAAGGATAGACTAATATTCAGATGTTGAATTTTAAATAGGAAAATGAGGCACCTGTTTAATTTTACATCAGTGCATTAAAACATAATCTGGTTACATTTCTGTTACCGTTTTCAGTCACACATATATTTAGCCTACGACTTACTCTCTCCCTCTTTTTTTTTTTTTTTTTAACAGTTCGCCGTTTCTAGTTTTTGTCTGAAGGCGTACGTGACTAAAGTAACCTGTTTCTAAATATGTGATACAGAGCACATTGGGAAATAACTCATATAAACAGTGTATATGTTACGCAGTAAATTGAACTTCAGCTCCCTTCACACAGGATTCATAAGTCACGGACCGGTGGTGATTTGTGTCTATTTTATTTTTATTTTTACATGAATTTACTGACATTCTCCGTTTCTGACGTCAAACACTCACTATTGACAGGTTCATCACTGACAGATAACAAATGAAAAATGGAAAAATCTTCCTTCCTGTTGCTATCCTGTGAGATTTAAGCTTGTACTTTTAGAAAATAAGATAAGATGGAATCAACACTCTTAAGTGTTTTAGTTGATTGTATTTGGGTGCGTCTATGACACTGGTTCTAAAAACAGGACAGAGCGGCTACAAGTTCAAACCAGACGTAGAATAATATTAAGAAGCAAGTTTTTAAATATATATATATATATATATATATATATATATTTTCTGAGATAATATTTTTCTTTCTTTTGTTTTGTTTTTTTAGACAAAACACATTTTTTAGATTATTTTCATACAAAAATCTGCATGTAACACCTTAAAAAGGACACAAAAATGTACACACTATTATTTTTTCCAATATTTTTTTATTCTCTCATATACACTTTGGGAACCAAATGAATTATACAAGGCAGAGTATTCCCCAAAAATGGCCACTTTTGCAAACTCACTCAATTTATTTGTTTTTAAATGGGCAGGTTCTGCATGTAACGCCAGTGGACACGATGGGTTACACACGGAACTGGAATGAGACTTGAGATTCATGAAAAACTCACATGTCTGGATTAGAAAAAAACACTAGGATCAACTAATGTGTCTTCATTGTGGTGTAGTTATTTAGTGTCTTTATTTTTAGCGGTATCAGATCAAACGCACACACACCTAGGTATATTTTTTCATGTCCCAGTTTTGGTCCGACTTTTGGCCCCAGCATTTTATTAAAAAATCATTCACTTTGGGATGGCTCAGAGCAAGAGTAGAATTTTATTGGCATGTATCTGAGGTTATCATTAGGTACATCCTGGGGGGGATATATGTAAATTTGTCTTTTATTATTGGGTCTAAAAAGCAAAATGAACCCAGTTCCATAGAAACACCCGTATGTTTTTTTCTGTTTTCAAATGCTGTTATTATTCTCAATGATGTCGTCTAGGCCTGGTCTCCCTTGGAAAAAAAGGTCCCCCCATCTCAAAGGGACCAACCTGGATAAATAAAAGTTTAAAAAATAAAATAAGATAAGGCTTTATTGATCCCAGCATGAGGAAACTTCACAACTGCATCATGACTTTCCTGGTTTTGAAGCTAAAACACTCAAACTTTCATTCCTCATGACCATTGCTGACGTTCGCTCACATTCATCTGTTTGCAGGTAATTCACAGACGTGGCAGACTCACACAGGGTTAAAGGTCACAGATGACTTTGGTGATTATTCCAAATGAACCAGAGCTCCACAGATGACAGTAAAACCATGTGATTACACTCACAACACATCCAGGTGCAGAGTTTATCTCTTATTGAAACTGCAAAACATATTCACAAGTTCTGGCATAAAATGACAAATGTCATCATTTCCATGAATAATCCTGTTTTCTGACTTTTCTGCTGCAGTGAATTGTGGGATGGCATTCCCTTTGGTCTACTCTATCCTCGAGCTGCGTCATATGAGCAATTAAAATTAATCTAGATTTTTTTTTTTTTAATGTTGCCTGTTTTAATCAATTATTTTCTGGCAACACTATGTAAATCTAAGTACATATGCAAATCTTATTTTTTGTTTTTTTGCTTTATTAAAATATTCTATTAATAGTATTTACTGCTTTTATCTCCAAACTTACTTTCCTTTTTTCTAGTGTTTTTCCAATAGTGTTTCTGCAAACAACTGAACTATTGTGACCAAGTACGTTGCTTTGTCTTAGACCCAATCACAATTCACCCCTTGGCCCTTGCACTTGGCACTACCCCTTGGACCACAGTTGTAAGGGGTAGGGGTTGAAACATTCCCCTATTAAACAGGACAACCCTTTGAGCCCTGTTACATCTTTAGTGGTCATCGGTGTCGCTATAAACAGATGCCACAACATTATTTTCCGAAAAAAATTTACCAAATCTTCAGCAACTTAAACCGTCTTTGTTGCACGGGCTTTGGGCAACTATTTGCGGCCATCAACCACAAAAACAGCATTAAAAGGCCAGTCAAATCAAATAAAAAATATGTACATTTGTGTTTTGTTTATGTTTACCTCTGTCTTGCTGATGATTCCAACTGAATTATGGGAGATTTCTCCAACCTCTCTGTTTGTAGTGTAGTCCAGAGTTTCACGGGCCAAACAGCCCTTCCCCCTTTTAGCCCTTCCCCTGTGACTCATTGAGAATTGAGACAACCCTACCCCTTCATGTGAACATGCAAAATGGAAGGGGAGGGGTAAAGTGTGAATTGGGATTGGGCCTTAGTCTAAGTCTAATGTGAAGACGAAGATTGACTCAGAAATAGTCTTTGTTTACTTAAACTACATATAATATATGATTCTAGTAATATATACATATACAAATATATCATAAGGAGGAAATGTGTTGCATTTTGGAATGTTGTAGAGCAGCAAAAGGTCTGCAGGGGAACCGTTTATTTAGCGATTTAGTCATTTTTCACAGTTTTCGGAAAAGAAAAACCTTGATTAGTCAAATTAATTCAATATATGGCCTGGTCCTGGTGCATCCTCTGTGAAAGTTGATGCTGTAAGAAAGACTTTGCTGTCATTATCTTCTAGAGAATCCATTATCTTCATGGCTGCAACTAGATGTTATTGGGTCATTTCACTCACTTAGGAGCCTTTCTAAGCACACAGGACTGTTCAACCAGAGCATCAGTGTAGTTTAAGGCAGAAAAACAAAGACTTTATTCTTTGTTACTTGAACAAAAGTTAGCTTAACACTCTTTCTGTGCGACTCTAAAAGTTCAACTTTTTTTTTTTTTAATGGGAAATGCTTCGACCTGTTTAGCAAATGTAAAAAGCATCATATTTGTTTAAACTCGACAGGAACGTTACGGTGCGTTACACCATGGACATTAACTGAGTCAGTATAAATGGAAGCCTTGTTTAACAGATGATGTTATTTTTCTTTAATTACTTAAAAAATAGTCTGGTCTGCGCGCGTCGTGATATACTGCCGTCCAACGAACGTCGAGTGGACTTGGGGAATAACTGACACTCTTACTAATGGTGAATGAGATTGCATTTTTCATCCAGGCTGTCCCGAGGGAAATTAAACTCATTACACAAGCCACTTTAGAGGGGAAATACAGTAAATTAGGCTATTTGAAGCTGTCAGACATGATCATATTTTAAACATCATATATATCATTTTGTATAGGCTTCTCAAATACTTATTTATCCTTCCGGTTTCAATAAGCAGGCTCAGACCGGCGTTATGAGGACGCTGCTGGATCTAATATCTTCAACTGTGGAAACTCAGGATGAGCTTATCAACAGCTTAATGCAGAGTCAGTGAATAGAGGAAGCCTCCACCAACGCCTTTTGTCAATGTTCAACCTTTGCCACTGAACGGAAATCATTTAAGCACGGGCGCATATGGCTTCCGTTCGCGTCAGTCAGCGGTAAAGTCGGGATAATACGTCACTTTAAGTAAAAAGGGCGCTATAATAACAGATGGAGCTGTCCTCGTGGGCCGTCAGTCCCAAGAATACGCAATCCGTAGAGGGAACACAGAGGTTACGCAGGGTAATGCAGTCTATTAGATAATACTGGTTGTGTCAGATGTGTCAGTCTGGTGATTGGGTGGAGTGATCCCTGTGTAACCCCACAAGCACGACTCATGACAACAATCAGCTCCGTTCGACTGACAGTTACTGCGTTCGCAGTCCGATCAGCACCCGGCACGTCAGCATCCTGAAAAACAAGCTGCTGAAAGCCTTTTAGTGCTGCTGGGTTTGGGTTAAATGGCTGTAAAGTGAAGCTTTTTTTTGTTGTTTTTTTTTTACATTTAACTGCTTGTTTTGCGGGATTTCGGAAAGGTTTATAGTGCACTTAAAACAAATTAAGTAACAGCACAGTGACAGAACACAGATGCATTGTTGACCTGGTCCATATGGGAAAACAAAGAAACGCAGTCCGTCTCTGTACTGCGACCATTAAGCGTTGGATGATTGACCAAAGCGAGCGCAAACACATCATTCTGTAAATTTAAATGAAAGCGGTGGCAGTTGATAAATTGTGTTTGGCCCTAGAGTCTACAACATGTTTTTAAATTCAAGCATAAAGGGGCTTTATGTCAAATACCACAAAAAATGACCTAAAATAAACAGCGACGAGCCAGCAGGTTTATGTAACCATTAGAGGGAGTAGTGAGTCACTGTTGGTCTCCCATGGAAAGGAAAATTAACACCATGAAAGGGCTAAA
The DNA here is from genome assembly GCA_029822895.1 of Maxillicosta whitleyi. Lineage (NCBI taxonomy): Eukaryota > Metazoa > Chordata > Actinopteri > Perciformes > Neosebastidae > Maxillicosta > Maxillicosta whitleyi. The sequence goes on along the minus strand of JAPSES010054315.1, from coordinate 6,341 downwards.
AATGGACCAGATGGGATGAGAACCATTAAGAAACATATTTTAGAGTCGAAGCGCGTAACAAAGTGCTAAAAGCTAAAAGGCACTGTTGTTGTTTTCACCACTGGACACAGCTCGAAATGAAAAGAAGGGAGTTTGATAATGAAATGGCAGCTCTTCGTCTACATGCATGACTTTGAATCTGAGGCTTACGAAGGTATCAAGTTATTATGGGATGGAATTATCTGCCCTAAGATGCTTTTTGTTGATCCACATTAAGCTAAACTGTGCCGGTTCTGACCTTGTTTGGACAATTCTAAACTGCACAGAAAATAAAGATGATTTGTGGTTTTATTGTAGCTGTTTTCTGTCTAAAAACAGAACTACGCTAACAGAGCTAAAGTGTCATGTGACGCAGCACATGGAGGTGATAAGACACAGCGGTACTGTCAAAAATAAACATCTGTGAGTTGTAGTTTGAAGCAGAAAACTTGATGATTCCATTATACAGATGTGTGTAAATGAGCTTTATACTTTATTCAGTGACACAGTCTGTGGATGGTTTTGGTCCTAAATGTATTCTGGTTCCTGCCTGCCCCCTCCTGGTGAGAGTTTGGACTATCGAAACTACATAGAATCTCTTTAAAGTGCAACATGCAGATGAATGGAACATGTGTATGCCCCAAATCACAGTGATTTTTAATCACAGTTTCAGTTTTACTTTGAAAACACAGAAATATGTGCAATTTAATTAAAGGTACATACAAAAATTCCCCTTCTGTTACCCTGAAAATGGCTTTTTTTTTTGTTGCTTAAATTAAAAAAAAAAAAAAACCCTTCCGCACAATCCTCCCAATCGCCCCCCTCCCAGTCGCTGTGCTCCCTCAACACCCCTACTCTAAAATAAACCCTAACTAGAACCCTGACGACTGTACGCTAACATAAAGTAAAGTGTAACTTAGCTACAGGAGGTCACACAGAGGGAGGAGATACCGAACCCCAAACTAAAATGAATCCACTGGGTGTTCTGTTTCGATTTCTGTTTGCTTCAGTGTCAAATGTTACAAAAGTCATCCAAACTCATTTAAAGCCAAAACACATCGGCTTCACCCGCTGACTTCTGCAGTATAGACATTGCGGTTCTCTGTGACAGCATGACCCGAACACGAAATGTAGAAATCCGATGCCAAAAAACTGATAATTAGCTTAAGTAACATAAATATTTTAGATGCATAATGCGTAAAGGATTAAGTGTTTTGTTTTGTTTTTTCTTTCTTGCATTTTTAAGTCAAATAATGAGTAGCAATGAAGAGAAAATATCATAAGTAGCAATAATATACAATATTATTAACTGAGGGTGTATTTACGAAGCTCAGATGGGTTTATTTAATATTCTCAGGTTTATATATTGTGTCTTTGTGTAGAAAAATCTTTCACTCGACTCCTCTCCAGATGCTGCGGATACAGAATAGATATTAATGAGTACATAAAATGAATCACCCACACATAACAGTGTACACCTACATAAAGCTCGTATTAAAAGTATACATCCTCTAGTATCATATAGATTCTGTATATCAGGTTTTTTTTTTAATGAATGCAGGGGGTCACGCGAACAAATCTGCACGTTGCGCGCTGTAATAAACCGTAACGAGAACACATTTTATATTAAAAGGCAAAACAAGAGACTGACTCATGAATGTGCTGTATGGACATGTTTTTTTTTTGTTTGTTTTTTTCCCATAATGAAACAATATGACAGATTTCTCACATTGCTGCAGTGGGCTTTTAAACCAACCATCCCAAATTTAGACGAATTGTTGAGTGAAGCCCTCGGGCAGTGAGGAGCTATCACTAATCTGATGTCCTTCAATCCCACAGCCAGGTCAAATAAGATACAAAAAACAGACGGGACAGCTGTCTGCACTTTTTTTTTTTTTTTTTTTTTTTGGGTGGGGGGGGGCCTGTATCTCGGATAGGACCATCTTTGTCAAAACCAAATTATTTCATCTGCATCAGTTCCAATTAGCTCTATTTACTCTAGGAACATCCTGTGCATCCTAAGCAGGAGGTGAACGCCTACCTGCTCTTTCCATGAGCGTACGCGGAAGCCCAGGCAGGAAGAATAACATCAGGACCCTTTTAGGAAACATCAGAACAGTCAGATACATCATGAGCAGAGGATGGTTGTGAAGAAGAAGATCGGAGCTGGCAGCAAGATGAAGCAGGAATGTTTGCTAAGCAGTTTAAAGCTGCAGTACCTGGTGGTTTTTAGGGGGGGGGGGGGATGACAAAATTCCCTTTCAGCATTTTGTGTTTCGAGTGTTCTTAGAAGACGTGACACTTCTGCATCTATTCCGCGGCTGCCTTCTTCAGGCTGTAGAAAACTGACCCCATGATGCCCAGATTTTTGCGAATCATAGACGTTTTCTTAAAGGTACAAGGGTCGAGGATTTGATTGACACCTTCAATAATCCTTAAGGACCTAGAGTTATAGTTGAGTGGACTTCTAAGTGGATGTGATTTATCACCATTTATTGTAATATTATTGAAAAATCAGGTATTTTTTTCCAATTCGGATCATGTAGCCGTTCACCTGGGATTGGCTCAGACCCCCCCCCGTTACCCGTTAAATAGATGGATGGTTGGTTCATAAAGCTGAGCAAATTCAAAGGTTAATATATTAAAACTGAAAAAACTGAAGTAAAAGTGGCTTTTGCTACTAAATATACATTAAATAAAAATAACCATAACCACTGTTATTTATCAAACTACATGCAGGGTTCTCGCAGGGTCTTAAAAAGTCTTAAAGTAGTAATATTTAGCTTTTTAAAATGGAATTCTTTATTTTCAAATGTTTCCCTGTGTTTTCCATAAGTTGTAAATGTTATATTTGGGTCTGAATTCTTCATTAATTCAACTCCACAGGTCCATCTTCAACAGTATTTATGAGTAATGACACCAGGAATGTCTTTTTCAGCGCTGGCCCTTTAAATGCATATGAGCATATGTGCCTGACCAAACATTTTAGGTAATCAACGCAAAGTTAGTTTTTACTCCAACTGCTGCTGCTGATAAACAATTATGTCATACTCAGACAAATGTTCATTGGAAGTCTGGACCAAATATGTCCACCACCACCACCTCAAAAATCCTTTTAAAAAGATCTTAAGAAGTCTCAAATTGAACTTGTAGAAACCTGTAGGAACCCTGGACAAGGATTTACTGATTTACTGAAGATGACGGCGTTTCCACATTCACTACGGAGCTTCTGAATATCTAAAAAAAAAACAACAAAAAAAAGCACATCTGATGCTGCTGGAAAGATGACAAACTGCATTTTTACCTGAATAATTTACATGTATCGATAGGATTAAGAGTTGAAAAGGTATTAGACATTTCGGATACGTCGCTGCTCTCGGTCGCCGGTGGATGTTTAGGTCATTGAGGGATAATTTATCACTGATCAGATTTTGTCAGATCTAACCTTGACGTGACTTGACTGCTCCACTGGTGACGTGGGCTGGTGTTGTAATCAGTCGTGTTCTGGGCTCGACTCTGCGGCCCCTGTCGTGACCGCTGTCCGTGGTGCTGAACCCGGGTCTGGTTTAGCCCAATATTGGACAATGCACGAGAACTGAACTGACGCAGACCTACAACGACTGTCTGTTCGAAATAACGGATCTAACATTTTACAAACGTATACGCCTTAATGTTCCGGACTTACTGAAATGCAGCGACACCCATGAAAAAGTCAGTCTGTTTAGAAATTCTGCTAGTACGTTTCTGAGGCACGTTCACTTATTCTGATGTAGTAGATCCTTATTTGTTGTGATATAGATCAATATTGGTCTTTTCTCTCTGTTTATCCTCCCGAGGCTCAGGAAAGCACAAGTTTTGGCTTTCTTTATTGGAAAGGGCATTTTTTTTTAATGGAATGTCCTTTGTTTTTCTAATAAAGCTGTGAAACTCTTGTCTCCTACAGAGAACACAAACGCATTGCTCAGTCCCAGGAGGATATCACCGTGTTATTATCTTTTAATAAGGGCACCCATAAAACCTGCTTAAATTATTTTATTAAGTTGTTTTCCCTGATCTTTGAAAATCTACTTTTACTCTTTGTGTAGCTGCAACATGAACCAGAAGCAGAAAAAGCTCCAAATGCTTTCATTTACTCAGGCCAATTCACATTTTTAATGTCATTATATTTTACTAATAATTGTGTTTGTCTTAGCAACTTTAATTTGTTAGATTTTAATTGATTTTACTTGTTTTATTCATTATGTTCATTATCACCACACGCCCCCCGAAGGGAAGGCAAGGCAAGGGGTATTGTTTTTGGTTCATTTTGTTTGTTTGTTTATTTGTTAACACTTTAGCAGAAAAACTATTGCTTCAATTCATACTAAATTGGGTTTATAAATTGCCAGTGACCCAGAATAAATACGACTACATTTTGAGAAAAGTAGGTTAAAAAAATTTTAATGAGTTTTTAAAATATTTTTCCTCTCATTTACTTATAATGGGTGAAATTGAAATCTATCTATCTATCTATCTATCTATCTATCTATCTATCTATCTATCGTAGCTTATTTCGGCATCTATCCAGCTGATGTCAGCATAGACAAATTTTGTCCATTATAAATAAATAAAGGGATTTTTTTTTTTTTTTTTTAATTCATAATGAATGTAACTTTGACCTACTTTTCCCAAAATGTAACCTCATCTATTCTGATACTCTATAAACCAAATTTGGTATGAATTCAACCGACAGTTTTGCTGCTAAAGAGTTAACAAAGAAACACATTGAACCAAAAACAATAGCCCTTACCTCCTCCTTCGGGCTGCGGGATAATAAAGGTAGTATATATTACATACCAATCTTAAAAACCAGGCTCTGCTGCATTCTGTCTGTACTCAAATCCAGCAAACAACCTACTTTTCCACACACCATGTTCTTGTTTGTTTGCATAATTTAGCTAAGTGTATTACGCCAAGTTCTAAGCAAAGTCAGCCTCTAGTCTCTGGTTTCTCCACTCCATGTCTTTTAATGTAGAAACCAGAGACAAATTGGGGCAAAAAAAACCCCAAAAACATAATAAAAAAAAGTACATAAATAAATAAATAAAAGATGCAGAATGATTCAGTCAGGTTTGTAAAAACAGTGCGTGCTGGGCTGCCAGCTGTGTGCGGGGGTGTCCAGTGTTCTACACGACTGACTGGTCTTAATCTCTGAACTTTAACTGTGATTTAGTTATTGAAATTACATCCCATAAATACAACAAATACATTTAATATTTAATAGAGATAAGTATCGTTCGAAATAGAACACTAAATGTCGGTTGCAGCCCTGGTTATGGCAGCCAGACTCACAGAAATATGTTTCTTTTGAACAGGTCTCATCTTTTTGGGTGGCTTGAAATTGCTTGTGGGAAAGATTATAGATGTAGCAATTTAACAGGAACAAGTCCCTGTGCCTTTGAAATATGGTGCTTTCAAATGTAAAGCCAAATGGTCACCCAATTGAAACCCTGGCTCACTGTTTTCTAAACCCTTCTTTTGTTCAAAACAGCAAGGAGGCTTTTTTTAAAATGTTTTTTTCCCCTGAATATATTAGAAAAGGCCGAGGGTTATTGGCTTTACTGTTTTACTATATGATATGTTTCCTGCAGCAAGAAACAGGGAAAGCGTTTTTACATTAATTTTTTAAGTATCAGTGGCAGATTTTTTTTTTCATTAAAAAGCAATAGTGTAATGTAATGTACTAAGTCGATGATAAGTCAGTATTATTTATGCGCTTTAGCCCAGTATCACTAATGAGACTCAAGGGGATTTACATTCTGTGTTGTAAGTAAGCCTTCCTCTAAGGTTAAGTTTGAAGACAACACGTTTTTATAAAGTATTCTACTTCTGCAGAGGTGGCTCAACAATGGAGGAACTTAAAGCGTCTTTTCATTTCCTTATTTAGTGTCTCCTTGACTCCTGGATGCTCATGTTGCATTCCAGAGCGCTAGGAGGTAGAATATATACGGAAATAATAATAATAATAATAAGTCACACATGCAATATTTAACGTCACCATCTTCAGTTTTGATTCCAGGACGCATTCACTGTCGCATTGTTTTGGTTTTTTTAACCACATAATTCTTACATAGTGCTACAATAAGGTTAATAAAATTTGCTCTATCCATAATTCCATTCATTTTTTTGATTATTGATCAGGGTTCTAGCTAGTGCAAAGTACCGTCACAGCCGGCTACGCTATAATTTTATGCAAATTTTATGATAAGTCCTGGCATTGTCCATTCTGTTAGACGTTAAAGACATGAGAGGACACTTACTGCAGTTAGACTGAAATAACCTGT
>JAPSES010054295.1:0-11649 GCA_029822895.1 Maxillicosta whitleyi | reverse complement strand
TTATTTAGCCTATTTCATCAAAATGAAACCACTCATTGCCCAAAAGAAAAATTAATACCTATTTAAAAAAATTAAAATCACTTCTTATCACTTTTTAATACTTCTTATCACTTTTTAATACTTTTTAAAACCCCGCGGATACCCTGATATTATAAACATCTTTATGCATGATGACTTTTATTGCAGCCTCAACTAAATGTCAGTTTTGATAACAAAAAAATGCCCTAAAACTCAGCACTCATTCCATATCTGATTCCAGTCTCCAGCTGACCACATTTTTTGACTAAACTTTGGAGTTAAACCTGGCATTGGTTTTCAATGACAGTGACATTCAATGACACCTGCTGTACATCTGCTGAGGTTTGTCTTATCCTCGCCAACTCGTCACGTGCCTCCTCTATCAAACTCAAGGTGTAGTCTATCTAAAGTTTTTATACTCTGTAACACCTCACATCACATCTGCATGTGACCTTAAAGTGCCAAGAAGCGTGCTGTGGAGTATACCCTCAGGAGGGTAAAGACGAATGAAGTGTCTAATTTCGCTGGGCTTCCTCATTCTGCAGCACCAACGGGGAAGAAAAGAGGTTATCTTATTTTTAAACCTACTATTAATACTCAGGACATTAGCCACAAAACAAAGCACATGCTCTGTGCTACTTTAGTCAAAGCACAATCAAAAACAGGTGCCCCCCTGAAAATGTCACAGTTTAGAGATTGTTCTTTGTTGAATGGACCTTGCGTTAAGACAGAAATCAACAGGAACCATCCACTCAGGGAAAAGAATGGACAAAATGTCACATTCCTCTGTACATACAGTCAACAGCACAAGAATTAACACAAGGTAACCCCGACCTGCAACTTTGGTTGGGGAAAACAGTAATCCATCTGAAATGGACGCTCATGTTGAAAGTAACAGTGTTTAATCCTTAGTGGCTGAATTCCACTTCAAGCCTCTTAGCCTCTACAGAATGCAGCAGCCTTGAGAAAGTGTTTCTTCTCAAAGTCTGTTGCAATTTGGAGGACCATTCCAGTGATGATACAAATAATATAATAAAGGTTTGAGTTACACTGGTTTCACTGTCTTAAAGAGAATAATAAAATAAGCCCGTATCCTAACGAACTTTCCTCAAAGCACAAAGCTATTTAAATAGTGTAGGTCCAGCTTAAAACATATGATCCTAATGCTCCAATAGCCCCACCGCAGCAATAAAGTCCTAATCCTACCTGGCCTTGACCCGCCCGATGCCAGAGAGCAGCAGCAGGGCTGCTGAGCTACTTCTCCTCCAAGGCATCCTGCTGTTGTTCCTCCAAACTGCTGCACGCTGGAGGAAACAGCAGCTGCCTGGCCCTGGCAAGCTGCTTCCTTACAATCTCTTCAGTGCACAAACACATTCAGACAAGGACAGTCTCACTGCACTGGCAAACGCGTCACTACATCGCATCCTGGGGCAGGAAAAAGGAGGTCTGTGTGTGTGTTGGTGGGCTGGGACAGGAGAGAAGCTGAATGGTTGAGTGTGGGACTGAGGCCAGGACACAGGGACACTGACTGGGTGTATAGACGGGTGGTCAAGAGATGAGACACCGCTACGCCTGAATGGATGGTCAGCTCTGAAGATAAGATATCAATGACCATGATGAAAGACCCGTCAATATGTTTTTTTCACCTGTTTAACTTTCAAAGACCTAAATAGTTGCCAACAATCAAAAGCATACTGACTTAAAAGTTTCACGGTAATAACCTTTGAACCACTAATCCAATCAATGCATTAAAATAATTCAGGTAAAATGCATTTTCTCAGCTTTTCAGAGGCATCGTCTATGACCAAAGTGGATGTTCAGATGCTCTGTAGGGAACATGGAAACCATGTCATCTTCTGCAACATTTATTCACAGGTAAAAGCCATGTCGTTTGACAAATGGCAGTAGATGTAGATGCTTGTTTTCTTTTTCAGTTATTGATTTTACTGAAAAAGTCCCTTATTCTTCACTTTTCTCTGTTTTGATACAATCATTTCCTTCATAACAAATAGCAGGCGGGAACATTAAAGTTTCACTTCGTGTCTTAGTGTTAAAAAGTATATTTTTGTATACATTTTATATCGTTTACCAAATTTACCACAAAACACAGAATAAATACACAATTCCTGCCTTTTGTGTGGTTGCACTGAGGCCTGTGAGGTGTGCAGCGAACAGGGTTGCTGCCTCAGATATCCCTGTTCTTATAGAAGAACTGAAAGGTTCCGTGTGTAACTGTGTTGCAATTTGCAGCCACATGAACACCCCAGCACCACGACCTGCAGTGGCCACAAAAAGATGTATGACTTCTGCATTAGAGCACTGTTCGGTTTGACTGATCATAGCGTTTTAGTAGAAGGGATTTTCAACATTCATGTACAGTGTGGTAATGTAACTTGACACTGGAGGCTACCCACTACAACACCTGAAAAAGAAAAACAAGAAGTCCATTCAGAGCTACTGTGGAGGTACGGCAGTGCAACAGAGTGGAGCTAGCGCACTCTAAAACAACAAACTTAACAATACTCATTAATTTGATTATACTAAAAAAACATATTACATATATTTATATTAATATTATATTCAATTTCTGCAGTCCTAAATCCTAGATTTAAGTCCTTTCTTACATTTCTTACATTGGTATTGTGGCTAAGATGTGATGTTGTGAGCTACTCTGGATCAAAAAGGGGCCTTTTTTATCACAAGCAACATGATCACTTCATGTATTGATTACCTCAAAGGTACAGCAATTTATTAAGTCGTTCTTTTTCACCTTGCTTCTTGCTCTCTGTCTGAGCTTTTAAGACAGTCATGATTATAGTTTACTGTCACTTATTTACAACAAGGGAGCATAAATACTACATTTACATGTGCCCTTAAATATATTTGATAAGAAATGAAATACCTTCTTCGGTAAGAATGCATGTACAACAAACTGAGTGACCTTTTGAGAAGTGTTCCTTCAGTCCAGAGGCTAAGCTTCAGGGCAGAGGGGTGATCCCCAGCCCCACCCCCTCCCTGTGCATGTGGTTCATGCTGCTACCTTGGCTGTTAATGGCTGCCCACTGTCCACTCTGGCTGGCCTTGGTGTGCTAAAGGCCACTAGACACTAAACTGACCTAAGACACATGCAAATCACAACACAATCATAATGGACATTATGGTGAAATTCCATTAAGATTCACTACATTTGTCTCATTCTGAAAGCGCTTTTGTTATGAAACACTAGACTTTGTAGCAGCAGTTTTAAGAAGGAATATCATTAAGTATTTCCAGGAACCCACTAGATACAAGCTAAATGGATTACATTATGTTTTAGTCCAATAAAAACTGTACTATACTCACATACTGCACTATTTGTACTATGACAATACAAGGTTTTAAATGTAAAAACATGACAAATAACACAGCAGAGGACTCATATCCTGAATGTTCAGGCATTTGTTTCAATTGTTAAGCTTCAACAGGACATTTTACTACTGAGATAAGAATTTGGATCCAGTCATTGCCATGAGTTAATGTTAGACTTCTAAACATACTTTGAAGGAAAACACTAAAAACCACTCTTACCAACTATATTTTTGCAGTTCATTTGATGTTCACCTCTACATTTACTGAACAGATTACTTTGAGCAAAATGTGCACTTTGAGATTAATTTATGAACTGATTTTCTAATTCAAGTATTTATTGTTTTTACTTATATGATTAAGGATAAAAGTTCAAAAATAACTAACTTCCAACCGTGCTGAAACTTTTCAGAGCAGCAGTGATAGCAGCAAATGAACTGCCTACTGGGTTGTACTGTTTTAAACTTGATTTAACTGGTAGATAAGGACATAGTTCAGGTTTGTTTCAAATATTACTAAATAATGTACAGTGCAAGCCTTTACATTTTTTTTAAGTCTGTCTTAAATCACACCCTTAATCATAAAAATCATTAAATATGTATATTATTTGTGAGAGTTGAAAATCATCAAGTGGTAAAAATAGTATGAAAGATATTTTTGGTTAAAAATATTGAGATTATATTGCACATAATGTATGACTGGTAAACATAGAGGGAAAAACTTCTATTCTACTGCCTGGGTTTGCAATAACAACAACATCACAAGATCAGCTCTATGGTAGTAGAAAAGGTCTGTCCAGTTTGACAGTTTGCTTCTAACCAGATCAACACTGATTAGGGAGACTGCAGGGATTCCACTGGGATCACCTCAGCCACTCTTGGTACTGTATTCACACCTGGTATATGTTTGTCACTCTCATTCATACTCATCATTCTTTTGACTTTATTTTCTACGTAGCTTATCATGCAACCGAGCTTCTTATTGCCCCATCCTACGTATATTGTCATGTTGATGTTATGTTGACATTCTTGGTAGACTAGGTTAAGCTCCCTGGAAAGTCAAGCCTCCTTATCTCACACTTACGCCTGAGGGAGAACAGTGGAGAACGTGATGGCATGTCTAAGTTTGACCTGGCAGATGGCATGTGACAGGCAGCTCAGCCTCGTGCCCTGATCATCCACTGCTTGGCAAGCTGGGCAAAGAGCCAGGGCAACAGTATCAGGCAAGGAAGGGATGAACAGGAAAGCAAAACGCAAGATAAGTGAAAAAAAATGACAATGTGGGCGAGATATTAGAAGAGTTATGAAAGACTGATAAAACAAAGAGTGATGACAAGTTTCATTACATTAGGACAGCAGATATGGCTTTTCTATCATAGTATTTGTTTTTTAACTCTAATAAATGACAATGTTCCATATACTGATCAGTGTTTAAACTGTTAATATAAGACGATGAAATGCAACTTGGGCTGTCAGAGGCTCATCAACCCTTTGGATGGTTTGATTGACAAGCAAATAATGACACACATCCAGAACCATGCAGTGAGTCCCTCATAAACTCCACACACAACTAAAAACAAGACATTCATGCACCATCACATGTGCACAGACACCCACACAATAAAACGAGGCATTGTGATTTAGGTGACGCTATAAAACACTGGATATGCTCTGAGACAGTAGATGCGGCTGTTTCCAATCCACACCACTATCCCACACAAATCTGCACAGCTTAGTCATAAGTCGATGGATTTCTATAGAAGAGATGAAAAAATGAGTCATGTGCATATGATTTTTGAAGCATACATACACAAAGGTAGAATTGTGCTGCAGCTTTTGACACCAACAGTGATGTGGGTGTTTCTGCTCATCATTATTTATGGCTGCAAACTTTAGCACATTAGTTCATCGGGGCAGTGCTGCTGAACTTGTTCTGAAAGCACAGATGGGAAGTGAGTTGGTCATAGCTTTAATTATCTGCTCACATAAACACGATACATCATTCAGTCAAACCAAGGACAGAAAATGACAGCAACTAGGCCATAAAATCCAAAATTAACTTGCCTAAACTGAAACATGCCAGCCTGTTCATCAATTATTCATTGACTAATCACATTCTTGATGCACATTAAAACTGTAAGAAAGTCCGTTTTTTTTTTATGTAACTAAAAATGACAACTCATGAGGTGGTACACAAAATATTTGTTAGTTGTGAATAAGGAAAAAATGAGAAATAAGATGACAATTTATTCCACTGAAGTCCAAACTAAGGGCCATATATAATGAGTTATAAAATGGTTCACAAATACCTATTTATGACATAGTTATCACCTTATTCATACACCTCCAGTGATCAGCTGACTACTCTGCATTATATGTCTATTTATAAGGTGCACAAATGTTAAAAATCACGATGGATTTCCCTTTAACTACTATACATACAAATTATACAGTGTTAAACCATTAATTTTGTGTGTGTGTGTGTGTGTGTGTTTGGGTTTGTGAATCTTGTTCTTGTTGTGTTTTTATTTTTGTTTTCATCTTATTGCCTCATTTTCATCTGTTGTGCCCAGTACTTTCACCATCTTTTATGTCAGTTTGAGTCCCTTTTCTTCATTTACTGTATTTTTCATGTTACATGTCATTCTTTTCCTATATACAAATAATTCAAAACTATGAATAATAATTAAATTTCTTCCATTTTCATGCAGTACCTGAACGTAAAAAAAATATTGATTTGACATTTACAGTGAGTTATTACTGATTTTTTATTTAACATCTTTGGCCATTAGGGCTGCACAATATGTCGCAAAAACATTGTTATTGCGATAACAGTAATATATATATATATATATATATATATATATATATGCAATATTCAGATCACAAAGATGTGCAATAACCTATGTCATTTATGTCATATTTTTTTTATTAATTTTCTGTTTTACACACCATTAAAAAAAACACACTTAGCAAAAAAACTGAAATGCTGCAGGTTGAATCCATGTTTACATGTTATTAATGTTGAAAAGATGTGAATATCAGAGCATAACTTTGGGCCTGAAAAATTATATTTAAAGAAGTTATTTTTATATGCAGTATTTACCAAAACCAAGTAACAGAATATTGTTTTGTTAAAGTTCTTAAATGGTGGTACTCTGGCACTTCTGTTATTATGAAATACATTCATGTCATTTATATGTTGTTGTATGTGAATAAAATGACTAAATATTTGACTATGTTTGTGTCTGAAGGTCTATGGTTGCAGCTTCACCAGGTTTTTGGACAAAATTGTGGAACTGATTGTAGTAGTTCAATATTTTGTCATAAATTCTAAATAATTGAGTCAGTATACACACAATTTTAACATTAAGGAAAACTTTCCTTAGATGAATTTAGTACTTCTTTAGGTGAATCAGACATATCACAATATTAATGTTATCGCAATGCTGTACATCCATAATCACATATCCCAACATCATGCAGCTCTACTAGCCCTACACAAAATGTTCCATTTACCTGATGTTAAATAATAATTATATTATATATTTACACTTTACATTAGGGTGTACAAAAACATTTTTTAGTACTTGTGGAAAAAATGAAGATATAATTGTAACAATGAAATGGGTATTAAATATACAATGAAAAGTGAAGGGATTTTAAGAAATTAAATGAAGTGATTAGCATTAAATGTGCTTTAGTGGTTAAAAGTTGAAAGCCGTTGTGTGTTTGGTTCAGAGTTACTGAAGAACTACTACACAGCATGCACAGATATTTAAGAACTAATCATCTGATGATTCATTAATTCTTTATCTTTCTCTTTAATACCTCATCGACATTTATTATCTAATCCTCAGTCTGGACTTTGAACTCATTCGTCATCCTTTCCAACAGTGGCTACTGCAGTTTTGTGTACCATATTTTAAAGGGATGTCAACTACAATCTGCACACATGTAAATATTCACCTTTTATTGCTCATACTTTTATGACAACTTGGCTGACCTGAAAAACATACAGGTCTGATTGGTTTAGGAAGGTAATAACTATCTTCAACCAGATGCTGTAGTATGAGGATGTAACTGCTGCCTGACTGACAGAAATATTCTTGTTTCAAAACACAGAATTCATGTTGCAACCTAACACATGCGTGATAAACTCATAACAGCCCTGATAAATAATTGAAACTTCCTCTGCAGCATGTAACAATATCTGTCCGATCTGTGATGATGAGCGGGTAAAACACACACTTCACACTGGTTATCATTTGGTAGTTTATTTCTTTATTTTTGTTATGTTTGTTATTAAGTTATTTTATCATGTATATTTCATAACCATGTTTTAATTCCTTTTCATTGCTGTTTTGAAAAGATACCTGACATAGAAGTGATTTAGTGCCTTCAACTTCCTTGTTCTCTCTGAAATTCTGTTTTGGTTGGGTATTTGATTAGACCCCTGAAATAAGGTTTGTGTTTAAGATTTTTCTCTTTTCTTCTCAAATGCCCTGTCCATAACTTGTGCTTTTAGGCCTATATGTCTTAACAAACATGTCACACCAAAAACAAACACGCATCTCCCCTCCAGTCTGCCTTAACTGCCTCATCGTACATTCCTCTCCTTGCAGATGTACAATTAAGCCCCCTATAATAATGACAAATGTATAATCATTTCTTTGTGACTTTAATTGTTATCAAATGCATTTCTTCTCATTTGATGACATCTGTTCTTGACTAGTGTCCTGTTTACTGACCACAAATATGAGATATTTTTATAATGAATACAGTAAGTTGAGTCAGTATCATAACTCCTCATTATGACGTGTTTGATAATTTACATCAAATTGAGACCATTATATAATGAATCTCAGGTTATTCTTAGAATATTTTTGACCTAGAAACGCTAATGCAAACTATTCACTAGCTTCAGGTCATGCTAAAACAGAAGACAAATCTTTGAAGAAATCAAATTACAAGTTGGATGTATAGCCTAGCAGTTGTACTGCTAAAGCCATACATTTCTGTATTTTACTATTGGTAATGACATTTTTATCTCAAAACTCATAAAAGTGGTGTTCATTTGTGATTATGTTGCCAATCAAAACAATTTTGGTATTCGTAGACTTTTGTTTACCACAGAGCCTATTTCCTGCAATAATAGAAAAATGGAAATATCTCACTGAGTTTGTTCATAATAAAACAGTGTCGTCTATGCAACAGTAGACTACACTGAACATGAGCAAAATGGCCTGTTGTAAAGTCAGCCACACCAGCTTCCCTGTTGAGTTGAGCTCATGCTAGTAGCAATTAAAGCTGGTGTAGCTTTTCTTCTCTGACCATATGGAGCAAAAGTGGATTAGAATGACAGTCACTGACTCTTAACATTTAGACTCTGGACCACACAGTGTTTTGCCTGGTTGTTTTAGCACAGTAAGGCAAACACATAGTTTACCAGTTTATCTAAAGCAACAATACTCACCATTGTTATCAGTGTGTATTACTGAGTGCACTGAGACAGCGTAGACTTACATGAAAAAGTTCCAAATATATAGAACCCAAATCCTTTAATCCACCTATTTAAACATTTCTGAGAGCTGTAGGACAATGTATTATGAATAACTGGAGAAGTCTGAAAATCTACAGACAATTATGTCAAAGCTAAAAACTTTCTTAAATCACTTTGTCTAAAATGCAATGGTTTAACAGTCTATCCTTAGTTTTTAAGTATAGCCTAGTGTTATTTTTTGTACTCCAAAACACAAACTAATGTCCATTTAAGTTTTTTCAATATCAATAAGATAAATTATCCAGATGACAACTATCTAATAGAATGGACATCATCAATATAACTTCAATTAAATTACACATGCTATTTTTAGCATAAACATAACATAAGTCCACAAAGCCTTTTTATACAAAGAGAATCTATAACTCACTTGATTAAAAAAAAAAAAAAAAAAGAAGCACGTGTAATTTTACTAGAATGTCTGAAACATAGCTGACCATGCTTTAGTGTGTATACTCTGTATGACAGATCCCCATTTGTCAATTTAGCATTAAGTAGCCTATTGTGACATTAGTGTCTGGTAATGAATTAATAATTGTTTGTTTGGAGTAATTATTGCAAATCTACAGCACAAAAGGGATAATTAATCGTCCCAGTCCTTTCCCCCTTCTCAATACTAAATCTTTAAATTCTATTGTTATATTGCGCCTGTCCTCTTTGTATGTTTGCTGTGTAAATCTATCCTTGGTACTTGGTGTATCTACCCATGCTTGTCTCGTGCTCAGCCTCCAGCTGCACATGCAGAGAGAGAGAAAAAAAACGCCCTAGCAACAACAGTGACACCTTAGCAACCAGTAACGCTCCTCGTAAAAGGGGACAGACACAATCACACAACCAAACAACAGATAGACCCACTTCACAACCATAACCGTAAAACTACATTTACTTGGTTCTCTTTGGCAGTACACAGGAAACATCACTTTCTCGCGCTCATTTTCGCATAAACTCCACAAAAAGGAGCTAAAGCTAACTGAAAACAAAGAGGCTCCAGCTACCTGAAAGAGTCCACTCACCTGGGGAAACACCGCCGGCAGCCCCTTTGAAGGAAGCCTCGACTGAGCGTGCAAACAGTATTGGGCCATGTAGAAGGACAGCGGCTGTGTGTGGCTGTGAGCCTGGTAGTGAGAGCGGTCTGTCATTGACGTGACAGGATGAGAGGATGAGGAGCTGAGCCTGACTGACTGACTGACTGACTGACCGGCCGCCGCCTCACGTTATCCCGCTCACCTTACGCTGACGTCATTACGCCAGACTATTGCCAGATGACAGCTGCTGACAACATGTGGAGTGTGTACGCTACTTTTATTAATTCAGTTAATCTGTTCAGACAATACAATACAGATTGGAATGCTGGTGTTTACATAGGCATGCAGATAAAGACAGAGATAGGTCTATAAGATATATTGTTAAACAGTAACCAAAGAGGCAGTCTCATGATTTCATTCAACCGTATTTAGGTCAAGACCTCATTTAGTTTTTTTCTTTTCTTTTCTTTTTTTTTTTTATTGCTCTTCGTTCATATATAAACAAATATATAAAGAACAGAGGTGGAGGAAGTACTGATGTTTAGTACTTAAGTAAAAGTACCAATACCCTGCAACATATTCATTCAAGTAAAAGTAGAAGTACTACTTCAAGAATCTTCCTTTAAGCAAAAGTACCAAAAAGGCTTTCAGTCATAAAGTCATGTAACTAAATATTTTCCCCAGAACACATTTTATTTAAAGGACCATTGACCTTATATGTTACAGTTCAATATCTGTATCTAATATACACTGAAGAGGAACATTCTGCAAACAGGCAGAACCATGTGTCTAGAAGGAAACTCTCTGAATTAGGCCTGGGTGATGATGCCATTTTATAATTGGAAAGGTGCCTAATCTCTAATCACATTGCATTAGTCTGGTATGAGTAGTAAACCATGATACACCTACGTTAATAGTTTTACATAATAATGAAGGGGGTGTGAATGAATGACAACTATTCCATAAATCAGCTCTGGCTTTTATCCAGATGTGGAAAAACCTGGTACAGCTAAAGGTACATTTGTTTGAACAAATATAATGATAGAAACAAAACGTAGCTCATAAGAGTGTAATTTAAGAGCTGGTATCTAGCCATTTTCCATGATTTTCTTGATAATAACCAAAATCATACAAAACAATGCTTACCAAAAAACTCACTATTTGTTGTGCATTTATGTCAAATTGTCACTGCAAACATTTGTCAAAATTTGAAGCAGCAAAAGGATGGATAACTAGCAGATTTTGTTTGCCAACCCTGGGAGAGAAGAGAGAATATTTTATATTGAACTGGGGTGTAAAGGAAGAGCTGATTTCTGCAATGAAATATATAGACTTTTTGCACATACACCTACGCATCTCATAGGATATGCAGTCACGTTGTGCCCTCTAATAAGAACCAGTCTGTAGTAACATTTCTTGTCGGTTGTCACTGTGGCCCTCCATAACCACACAAAACACACATAGAAATGAACTTTTAAAATAGTTTTATTTTATTTACATTATTACAGATTTTGAGGTCCAACATTTCAGTTTTTCATGTTTTGATGATAGTTAAGGCAATGGGAGAGAAAGAGAATATCTATTTATCTATATCTATCTACATCTACATCTACATCTACATCTACATCTATCTATCTATCTATCTATCTATCTATCTATCTATCTATCTATCTATCTATCTATCTATCTATCTATCTAT
>JAPSES010054265.1:0-11651 GCA_029822895.1 Maxillicosta whitleyi | reverse complement strand
TAAAAAAAACATTTGTGTATATATATATATGCTGAAATAATGAAATAACAAAACAACTGAAAACACAATGTACATTTTGATTGTAGTAGTGTTGTAGTAGTGTATAAGAATTTTAATCAGGTAAATCAAGTATTTCATATAATGAATGAGTGCTGTATCAATTGTTGGCTGTTTTATGTTTTGTCACCTGTCAAGGAACTGCAGATGAAAAGTAGATATTTTGATTAATTCTGGCATATTTACATGGGTATATTTTTTGTACAACAATGTGCAGTCTGCACGGTCCCTATTACATAAATCAATAAAACAAAAAAAGAAAATAATCTACATGTAAGTGCTTTATTTCCAACTAATTTATTCATTGTACAAAAACAGAAAAATGCCTTTTGCACTCATTTGTTACAGTAATTAGTCAGAGACACAGCAGCTCAATTAGTGTTACTTATACTTGCTGTTAATGATACACCAGGTCATGTGTCATATTCCTTTCAGATAAGTCCTTGAAAACTGTTTAAGCTTTAAGCCCTTTTAACTCCATCTTCAACTCTGATTTCCAAAGCGACCACCTCTAACCCCCTCATGGCCGATAATGAGGTTATAATAAATAACACCACATTAACCTGTTTGACTCCTAGATGGTGGACGTGTGCTGCACATCTCTCTGTCTGGTTCAGTTGTTACACCATTCCTTATTTGTTTTTACAGAACATCTATAAACACATCCAGGAAGGTCCCCGTTCTTCACTCCGTCTAGTCCATCTTTAAAGGTCAGTCCACCTTAAGACTAATAGGTGGTCACATGAAACAGCAAACAGATAACAGGCTGCAGGGACTGGACTTTAAAGGTCAAGATGATTGACCTTTGTTTATTTAAACATCCTCTGATATTGACAAACTGTCTAGTTGTTTATTAGTTTGATGTCCAGGTCCAGAACTATTGACCTGACAGGACATACAGGACCGAGGAAACTGGGCTTGTTTACAGACTTAACATGATTACTTATGAATTAATTTAGATCATACAGACAAACATACATGACATTTCATTACCACCACCACCACCACCACTACTACTGCCATTATTACCATCACTAGAAGCACTACTACACTGAAAACCCTGATAAGTTAGCAGAACTAAAACAATTAAGGCAAATTTATGAACTTAAAAGCTCCCATTTTCAAGATCTTACATATATTTGGATACATACATATAACCTTTGATTAATGGCAACTTATAATTTCTCTTTAATCAACTGAAATGTTTTAGTAATGCGACTCATTCAACTTAAGTTGACAAAAACACTTGTTCTAACTGAATATTTATTAGTGTATATTTCTTTTTTTTAGTAATCACAAATCAAATATACTGAGTTTGTAAACTCAAAATTATTTCTTAAAATTTAATTATCTGCCAAATTCTTCAAATTAATCAAAAGTTAAAAGATTAATTAACTCAAAAGGGAATAAAATGTCCAAAAAAGTTTCAATATTTAAGCTAGTAGAAATGTACTTAATCTATCACCACTACTACCTTTAATGACACTGGTAATGTCACTTTTTCATGATTGTGTTTACATCTTTTCAGTGATAAAAGCTCACTAAATGATGATTTTTTTTTCACATGATTACCTTTACTGCTGAAGTGTCTTCTCAGTAATCATTCAGAGTAATAATGATAAATGAGGACACATTACGTTAACAATGTGTGCACATATCTGCTTAACTATTGTTTACTTCTGTCTCTAATGTATTTTGTCATTTTCTGTGCACTGAAAAGATCTCCTCCCAGTTACCATAGCAACATCTAAATTAACCTCATTAGTAGTATGAGTGACAAGTGTTTCAGGTGTTAAAAAAGGGCTGTTCATGTTCATTTTGAGCAAATTTGGAAGTTAAGATGCAAATGTTGTAATGTGCACAGTAATATAAAAGCCTGTGTAACAACATTTGCGCATCCTTTGAAGAAGCGAGTAGGATAACATACTATGGAGTCAATCAACACCTCCTTTAACTGTGAAAAAAAGAAACTTACCATCTGGTGTTTTGTGCTGAGAAGCTGGCATATAACTCAGGCTAATTAGGCCTAAGCGGGTAGTGTCACTCCACTTTTCTTTCCACTATCTGCCGAGGATTTTTCCACAACACTGAATTTTCTTGCTCATTCACTCACTTGTCAATTAAATCAGGAGTTTTCCTCTAATGGTACAGGAAGGGGTCGGCTGCCCTCAGATGATCTAAAGCACTCTGAATCTGCAAAAGGTTTCATCACAGCTCTGGTATATGGATGCTATAATCACTGATCAAAGAGATAATGCCCCCAGCTAATGGCCTTAATGCGCACACATTAGACAGAGTCATCCAGGGTACCAAGACACACATGCACTGATTTTATGTGTCTGATGATGTGTGCGTGTCCTTTTGTGTGACTTTAGAAGCATTTACTGTGCCTTTGTGCTTGCACATGTTCATATATTACTTATGTAATGGGGACGTAAATCTGTTTCTGCAGTCACATGCGGGGACCCCTATGGGAGGAAATGGTCCTGATAATGTAAATCATTACACATATGGGTTAAGAGTTGCTTTTACTGTTAGTTTGGCATATTCTAAATAGATTAGCTTTCAAGAAAATACATGCAAGTCAATGTGATGTCCCCAAAACTCATAGAAATTGAACATGTGTGTTTGTATGTGTTGGCTGACAATTAAGGCAGAGAATGACAGAATGGATTTCCTATTTCAGCAATAAGAAGACAGTCATTTAACACTCTTTGACGCATGGACACACTTCAATAAACACACACACACACACACACACACACACACACACACACACACACATTTGTTTTTCTGTCTCCTAAAGGCCAACAGATCCAGATGTTTGCATCACCCTCTTTGTGGGAACACTATAGGCATAATGTGTTCATTTGATGTTGAAAATTATCTATTGTATGACTTTATGTGCATATCCAATACAAGAATACATAATGATGTTATTGTCATTATGTAATCTTAATGTCATGTCGTGATGTTGTATCTTAATCTTTGAACTATTTTAACACTGTATAGTTTGTCATAATAAGGTGGAAACAGATGATGTGTAACTGCTCTATTTCATAAGCAGTGGTTCTATAATTGTCATGAGAGAGTCACAAAAATACAAAGAATAAACTGTAAATTAAGAGTATATGAGTCTGTCTGTATATGAGCAAAGAAACAAAGTGACATTACATAAAGTTGCTTCTTTTTGTCTAAAATGGCTGAGATGAATTTGAAAATAAGGAATAATAAAATAAAGGTGGCCACAAACACTGGATATTACTGTGGTGTATATTCTCTGTTCATCAGGCAAAATATGGCAGTGCAGTAAAATGTGATATTGATTTATTAGACAATCTGATTGTTCGTCACTAGTAGGGGAAGAGGTTTTTGAAACAAGTTAGACAGCTACACAGTTTTAACAGCCTAAGAGGGACAAAAGTTTGGTACATATGACATTTGGGACATGTTCATTTTCTACTTTTTTATTCCTAAAAGCATCTGAATGTCACTCAAGGCCAGAAAAAAAGCATTCAGTCACATAAGGACTAGAAAAATACAGACAATTCTGACTGGTTTCAGGATGCCAAAAACGTACCCCGACATGAATCCAAACAATAAAGCCTCCAGTTCTCATTTATCCCGCAGCCTGTGATTAGGAAGTGCCCCACAAATTAGCAACGAGCGGCTTTTAAAACAAATTATAGCAAAAAAACAACACACACACACACACACACACACACACACACACACAAAGCATAAAAGTAAAGTAGATGTGTGCTCTGTGACATGGGTTATATTAAACACCTACAGCCCATGTAGTACATGTGTTAACGTAGTCACCTGAACGCCTCTTTCACGTCCTTCGCCTTAAATTTCTTCCGTTAACTCAGACATATTTTCATTTTTGTCTCCCTCCCTTATTGTACTGTTACTGTCAAGACATGTACACATCACACAGTTAAAAGCACAAGGTCACACCTACAGACACTTGTACCCGGTCTGAGGTATGAGTCACCGAGCAGCAGCTGGGTAACAAACAAATGACAGACATAAAGACGGAACGGCAAAGGAGAGGTTTAAAGGTTTAAGGTGATGCAACACAACACAACGAAAAGATAGGAGACGCACAAAGACATGTGGATTATTCCAGCAGTTTTTTTATCTGTCCTGCAGCACTGGGCAGCATTAAACACCAGCTGAGTAGATGGAATAGACAGCTGTTGGTCCAACAACAAGCAGTAGAACACAGCAGATATGTGCACTCATTCATTTTAATGGAGAAGTGCACAAAAACCACATGCACACACAAGCTGTACACCTCTCTCCATCACTGCCACCCTGCGTCTGCATCTCCCCGAAGGCCACCTGGCAGCGGCTGCAGTACAAGGATCCAATCATGACTGATGGCCTGTCACACACATGACAACACACAAAGCAAACGAGCAGATGCACGGCTGCGCTGTGAGCACACACGCACACACATACACACTCAGTCCTTACCTTATTGAGGTCAGAGGGGTAAGACTGGATGTGTTTGTCGAACTGGAAATGGTCTGTTGCTGTGAGCTGGTACTCCTGTGTGTGGAGGCTTTTTCATTCTTCAATTTCCAAAATCACTCCATGGTTTTCACAGGACTGCTCAGTTTGATGTACATCTATTTACATTAGATAAACAGAGACAGTGACTGTTCTGAAGCGTCTTATCCGGGACTTTACTTTAGTAAATTATCTGCAGATCAAAAAATAGATAAAAGACCTTGGGGTGTTAGATTGTGATCTTATCATTTCGTGTTTAGTGAACAAACTATGTCTAAAAAAACAAATGAATAAATAACTGACACAACACTCTCTGACTGAATATATCTGCAGAACATTTACACCTGATGTTGCATCAAATCAATTCAAAGTGATTGTATGACACTGGTGGAAAGACACAATTTTGTTGCATTCTGTATCAGTTTTCAGTTTTTATTTGCCATTTACATTTTATAATTCTACTCTGGGCTAAACTGGTGGTGTCTGGTCACAACAGCAGCATTATCTTCTGTGGTAACAGCGGTTGCTAATTGTATTAGTGCATTTTCAACACCCTATGGATGTGACTGATCACCAGCGCTTACAGTCTATATCAATCCAAATGACATTGTATTGTCAGCAGCACCATTGTTTTTTGTTTTATTAATGCCAAGTGACACCTAGCGTTAAGGTGCCATCCCCTATTATGATGGAATGTGGACCAGAGTTAAAAAAAAAAAAAGTCCACATCTTAAATCTATTGATTAAAGTGTGTCTGCTAAAAATTAAAACAAACACCTTGATCCCTCCTGAGTGTTTTTTTAAGATTAAAGTGTTTCATACCAAGTCTCCTCATCTTTTAAATATCTTTCACTCTTGGGTGTACTTTTGGCAGTAACAACATGATTAACTGATTCTTCTTCTTGGCAGTAATTAAATAATCCTGTAGGATGCTTCATATTATTATTTTTGTTCAGTCTTGTTAAGCTGTTCTCTTCTTTGGTACGCCTCTCAGTTATTCTCCCCACTCCCTCTTGTCAACAGCTCCCTTTTATACTCTGGTGTTAAAGGGTAAAACTAACTGAAAATGAAAAGGGGAGTTTTATTTCAGAAATTCACTACTGTTTTAAAAATAATGTTTTTAGGAAAACATTTTTAATCATTATTATTGTTTTTACAAACAATTGTAAATGGTTATTAATTTACATTATTACAGGATAAACCCCAAAGCCACATGTGAACTTTGACTTAAAACCTGGAACCCCTAACCTTAGCTCATCCCATGGATCCACCCGGAACCTTTAAAAGGTACTCAGATGCATGGGGTACATATTTGCCTGAACACCCTGAGGAGGATGACAGGACAGACACGTTAGTAATGTTTTACCCTTTTTTTCCTTCATTTGAAAGGCACGTTAACAAACTACACCTAAAATATTTCACAGTTGCATTTATTGTACGTTTCCCCACTTTAACTAAACTTTCAACCATTTTCCAGGGGTTTCACCAGTATTTTCTGTTGTTTCAGATATCTGCCAAACACAAAGTGAAAAACCCAGCATCTAATAGACTAAGGGTGTCCAGTCCTGGTCCTCGAGGGCCGGTATCCTGCATGTTTTAGATGTATCCCTCTTCCATCACACCTCATTCCCATGATAAGCCTATCATCAAGCTCTGCAGAAGTCTGATGACTGTCAGGTGGACTGGAAGAGGGACACATCTAAAACATGCAGAATACCGACCCTCGAGGAGCAGGGTCAGACACCTCTGCAGTAGATAAAGTACACGTTTTATATCTTTATGTGCAACTATTGTTTTAAAGTGCAAAAGATAAGCTTAGCTCCAAATAATTGTGTGCAATAAACTATACTCCTATGTATAACCTGTATATATGTCTATATGTGTAGGTGTATATGAGTATCTCGTCTATCCAACCTGTGGCATAACGAGCATGTGCACAGCTGGAACTAATTTTATAACTGACTTGGTTTGTCTTTATTTTTTTATTGCTCTTCTGTGCTTTGTTTGTGCCCTATTGCTGCGGCAATCCTGGAATTTCCCCTTGTGAGATGAATAAAGGAATATATGATCTTATGTACTGGTGTGCAAGTAACTTTTTTTTTAAAGATCAGATTTTGCCATTAAAAAAAATATTTTCAAAGCTTAAGAAACAAAGTACCTCTTCGTTCCAAGGGCTCATGTCCACAGCATTGTTGGCTTTTTCATCTACATCTGTGGTTCAGTGTTTGGCGTGCTCATCGTCACCGTCGCTGCTCTTGTAATGTCACTTCTATTTCATCAACAATACACTTCAAGAAAAGATGAGGCTTAGGATGTCGACAATGACCTGCTACTAGGATCTAGGTGAGTATTTCTATCAAGAATTAACCTTCAAGTGTCCCTTCAGTATGAGGCTGTTCTGTGTGTCTGACCTGCAGTGCTTGATGATCCCGGAAAAAAAAAAAAGGAAAAAACACCTACCTGTCATCTCATGCCATTTCAAGTGGTCTGATGGGACATGAGACTTCTGCATCCACTCGTCTGTTTTCAGGTTGTAGCTGCAATAAGCTGCAATTTATTACCCACATATGAAATAAACTTAATAGTTTTCTTACATTATGAAAAATGTTTCCAAGCTTGCACAGACCTGATGTGTCATGCAACTGTGGAAAAGTGACACCATAATATTATGGTCGTGAGTCAAGGATGAGAGTTGGTTTTGAAGGAATCTTAACAGTGATAGTTTTTATGTTTGTCAGTCACATATTTAACTTTCTGCCCTTAAAGTGACATGAATTACAATATGATGAAAAATAATCCCAGAAATGTTTTGGTGATGCCAAAAATCTTTGCACCTTTTGAAATTTTACATAAAGAACCTGAATTTTCTTTGACTACTGATGCCTGTTTGAAAAATTAACCCTTAAACACCCAAACATTCACCTTTGACCTAAACCATATACTGATGAGACTGTTTAATACCTGTTGATCCACTAATCCTATAAATAAGTGGTGCTGTTCTTCATCTTTTCATGGTCATTGGATATGATCTATTTAGATGTTCAGAGGCTCCGTAGTTACCATGGAAACACTATCATCTTTTACAACATTGATAAACCAGTAAAACCCATGGAGTTTGATCAATGACAGTGGATGAACACTCTGGGTTTATGTTCAGTTAATGGTAGATTTTCATGAAAAAGTAACTTTTTCTTCAGTTTTCTGTTTCTAATAAGAATCTTAACTTTAACCTGTGTTTTAATGAACATCTACATCAAGGGTGTCCAACCCTGGTCCCCGAGAGCCACTATCTTGAATGTTTTAGACGTATCCCTCTTCCAACACACCTGATTCAAATGATAAGCCTATTGTCAAGCTCTGCAGGAGTCTGACAATCATCGTCAGGTGGACTGGAAGAGGGTCACATCAGACATGCAGGATAGTAGCTCTCAAGGACCAGGGTCGGACACCTCTGATCTACTTAATCAGTAAATTAATTTACACTGATTTACACTGAAAAAACACAAAATATAGAGGATGATATTATAATAAATGGTGATAAATCACTTCAGAAAAGTTAAATATAGACAGAGAATCATTTGGGAACCAACATAATAGTAGCAGCGTCTTTATGGGTTAACAAAAAGGCTGATGCTGATCTGAGGATTTGATGTAAAATACAGATTTTCAACTGACCTTGACTAACTCTTTGAGTTTTCATGTGAATAACATTTGCTGCATGGGACTAATGAGAGCTGTTCAGAGCAAAAAAATAAAAAAATAAACATAAAAACTCCTCATTATTAATAATAGCCCCCAGAAAATCTCCTTATCAGTGTTTTATTTCCTGCATTGAACCGGCATTCATTAGAGAACATTAGTACAATGACAAAGGACAAATGTTCCTTATGATGTTATTGACTGAAATATGTATTGAAGTTGTTCTCAAAAACTAAAATTACAAGATACTGATCAGATGGAGACAGATGTGAGACGGGCCTTACAGTCTCAGGAGGAGGGGGGTATTGATTTCACTGAGTTAATGAGCCTGAGGGTTTGTTGGTTAATTATTTTAGTGTGGTTTTGGACTAAATACACATTTTAATCAATAATGAAAAACCACTGGCCAGCCATTTTGGTCTCAAATTAGACTAATGTGCTGACATTTGGAGACTATTAGCTAGGATATACAAATTCATATTCACAGGAGATGATCCTGTGATTAACATACAGTAGTTTGTTAAACGTTCTTTACAGTTACTGGACTTGAAACACGGTAAGAATTAACCAGCTAAACTTGGAACCTGGTGTCAGAGTTTGTGTACCTTAAATAAATGTTATTGTTGATCTGTTGTTTGCAGGACATTTTTATGGCACTTGTACTGACTATGTGGTGCAGAATTGTGAAACTGGAATTTTTCACTGAAAGAAAAACTTGTTTATTGATAAAAAATAAATATGAAAAGCCTGTTTACTTGCAGCTGTAAACCTGACCACCTGTATGTAGGTGAGGACATGAACTCTGTGCTGTCACATCAGTCTTCCCTGATGAAGTAATCAGGTCAAAGACAGAATCCGAACATTCACATTTGTCATCTGATCAAGGTAACCATAAAAATAAGCTTTCATCCCATGACTCCCTGATTGAATGTTATACACAGAAGAGATTAAAGAAACTCACCCTGACACCTGTCATTTTCTTTTCTTTTGTGTTTTAAATTATTTACGCTGTGTTCTAGATGACTTGCTTTTAGGTAAAAACATGACAGCTCTGTTGTAAGCAAAAGAAAGTGGTTTGGTTTAAATATTAATTCATACATTTCTTTATATTGAAAGAAGTCTTAGTGAAAAAAAAAGCACTGTCACTGCATAAACCATTAAAGAGTTTAACCAGAATTATGCTGATATTTGTGACAATTTTTCATTCATAATCAACATTTCTGCCACTTTGCATTCACTCACAACATTTAATAATTATGTGAGAAACAAATTTTATTCAGACAGGGTTAGGGTGAGAGAGAGTTCACAAAACAGATCTAATGCATCCATTAAAAAAGGAAAAACTGGGTTACAGTGGAAATCCCTGAGCAGAGTGGGTATTTTTCAGTCAGTTTAATAATAAATAAAATACTATAAAACAACTATAACTCCACTAAGCTGTCTACATCTTTGTACCTGTCTACATGCATGGAAGTGTAAAGGATTTATTGTTGAAATCATGTATCCTCCACCATGATAGGAGGCGATATACACTCCTTCAGCTTATTAACCAACACTGTTAAACCACCAGTTAAACCAGTATTCAAAAGCCCAGCTAACAAATAATGAACTAGAAAAGCACTTGGAGAGCGCAAACCTCCGCCAAGCAGCACAGTTCAGGTCACACATTTGAAGACATTATATGAGAAAACAGGACTTCCACTGCCATCTGGTGGACATTTGTTAGTACTACAACAGCATCAATAATAACTAATAGAGAATCCTTTAAAAAATCCCTGGATCCAGACGGTGATCCAGATCACCTCCAAAAGGTAATCACTTCCAGATCTCGCCATTACCAACATATCCTGAAAATTTCATCAAAATCCTTCCATAACTTTTCGAGTTATGTTGTACACAAACCAACAAACAAATAAACACCAGTAAAAACATAACCTCCTTGGCGGAGGGAATGAAAGAATCAATGAATTTATTTTTGGTTTGTACATCAATAAGTACATTTAGTACAACAACCATAACAAACATAAAAAAGAAGGAATAGTCTACAAGGAAAAGGTTATCTTTTTTGCATATCCTTTGCAACCAATCCAAATTAAATGTGTACAGCATCAAGTATTCACACCATAATATATGAAACAACAACAAAAACATAACTACTAACTTTTTTTTAAGATTCCTAAATAATTTTAAATTCAAGGCTTTTTTCCCCCTTTCACTTTCTTTTTCTTGTTTATTTTTTGTAAAACTTCACCAAAATGTTATTAACGTAAATGCATCATCAGGTCCATTTCCTTATTTCACACAAACAACCCCAGTTCACTGAAACTTCACATTAGTCTTCACTGTAGTCCATTCACAAATATGCACATCTCTGAAATCATAATTACTCTCTTAATTCCAACTCAAAACAAAACAAACAAATAAAAAAATTCCAAAACAAAATAAAACAAATGGCATTTGGGAAAATACTATTTAGTATATCCTTCTTCTTCCACATGGCTATTTAGAAAAACTCTTTTACATCTCTTTTTACATATATATCCACAGTTTGTTATGCACTTGCGTTTCATTGTTGTTCTTATTTTATGTTTGTTTTTGTTTTTTTAAATGTAGGTCTCTCCTTCAATTGTAGCCTCCTGTACCCTTCCTTCTGTTTTGTCAAGCCAGAGGTAAACTGCTACAACAACGGACATTGCAGATTTATACGTATATGCTGTTTGTCCTCTCTACTTGTGGTGCAAATGAAGTTGGACTTCCAGACTCTTCATTCTGACTGGTTTGTTTACAAACAGGAGTGTAGACTTCATTTAATTATCTGGATGTGTTAGCCTAACTGCTAAAAGTTCGATTTCAGTTGCTCTAATATGTTTACATATACTGTTAAAGTCCAGTTTTAGTCAGACCACAATATTTTTTTGATTTTAAAATAAATGTTTTTATTGGAAAAATATGGCACCTCAAAGACAATCAAGAAAAAAAAATCAAGACAAGAAAATCAACATTTCAGGAAACCAAAATTTGACAAACGTAAACGTCATACATACACACAAAAATAATATATATATATTTTTAAACAATTGAAGAGGTAAGTGAACCTACATAAAAACATAAATACATACATAGAAAATAAATAAAGTACAATTATATATATATATATATATATATATATATAAGAAAAAGAAAGAATAAAAAAATGTTAAGGCATCAATCACAAGAAAAGAATGGAAGTGATTTGAAGACAAAGGTCAACTTCTATCATTATTTCATTCATACTGCTGTGTCTCCACTATGGTTGAGTGCATTGTGTGTCATTTCTGTGAAAAATTATGTCCTATTTCTCTTGCTTGAAGCTGTTTTCTGTAAGCTAGAAGAGG